>CAKLBY020000287.1:0-75994 GCA_921007115.2 Peronospora matthiolae
GCCCATATGGGTTCACTAGCCAAACCTAAAATACATCACTTGGGTTTCCCATCATAGTGTATGAGATTTCTATATCGCGCTTGAGGATCTGATAGAGCCCGTACATTAGATCCATTATAAAAGGTATCTTTTTTGATGGATCTATATTGACACACTTCCTTAATATTGGTGTTGAAGCCAGAACCGTTGCAGCGTTCAATTTGTTTAAGGCATGTTCTATCCACCACCCTCCTGTGGACTTTAGCACCTAGAAGTTTGGAGAGCAGTACGGTTAAGTAGATTCCCTCACATTTTTCAATATCAAGTGGTCGGTGAAATCTGTCATTCGCTAGTGCATGTTTAGTAGGCAGTGGGCACTGCTTCATACGCATTACTTTAAATGACTTTTGAGGTCAACCTCTTAACGAGTACTCTTTCACTTCAGCAGTTCGCGTAGCACTTTTTCCGGGAGTACATCTAAAAATTCTGTCAAAATCATTAAAAAGAGTTTGGCTTAAACGATATTTAAAATGCCCCAAATGGAAAGAATCGAATTGAATAGATCAATTCGATTCTTTTCATTTAGGACATTTTCTTTTATTAAAGAGCTACTGAGAAACAGATTCTTCTGAGCGAATGCTGTTGCCGACCAAGTGTAGGCTACGTAGTCTTTGCGACGAAAACGTAAATATTCATGTATTTTCACTACGCAGATCACGCAAGAACCCATTCTATTTGAGCGTGGGTATTTGAGTGATCTCTAAAGCTGTCTTCGGAGGCGAGATCAGATCAAGCTGGTAAGTTCCTATTCTTGATCCTTCGTTGTCCAGGGCATTTAATGTTTCGATTATGTCCGTTAATTTATGGTCCAGAAAGGGTGAAGACTTATTCCCTCACTAGCCTCATGGGCTAAATTATCAAATGACACGTTGCAATTTATCCCTTAATTTTCTCTGGCAGTGGTTGCCCTACAATGGCCAGGTATTATACGTGTAATTACCAAATTACGCAGACTATCGTATTGTTAATTAGCGATCGTTTTTTTTGTCACTTGGGTATAAAACGTTTGGAGGACAACCATACCTTATTCCCTCAACGTTTTCGGGTGGTTGACTTTTAGCGCAGACTTAGTCTCAATACATTCGACGGAATCTGGATCCAAGGTGTGCCTGAATGCCATGCCATGGATATATTTAGTCGAACTGACGACCGAACTATACGTGAGTCAATCGCATTCATTCGTAATTAGCCCAATATTAGTCGGCGCGTTAATGGATTTCGTCAGATGACCATCTGATGGACAAGTGATAGGTTAGTCGACGTTTAGTCGATGCCAGCTAACTTGTGCTCGTATCTTCTGATCTACGGCAGTCAAAGGTTTCATCGCGATTTGTCTACCACTTCCAATTTTAATCAAGTCTTCATCGTGTTGGTCTCTCTTCAGTGTAAAGTTCAAAACTATTACTATTTCCATCACTATTACAGATTTGTTGTGAGGTCCATCTCACAAAATCGCTTGTGTGAGGGTCAATCTTCACCTTGCCTAGCCTTGCCGACTCAAAGAGGGGGTACTCCGATCCGCGCCTTGTTGTATAGCCTTGTGCTCACCTTGTGTACCCGTCGGTTGGGCTGGCTTGAGCTCTTCGTAATGGTCTTGGGAGATGTCGATCTCGCTGAGATGTTGGGTTGAGAGTTCGCTTCCGGTGCGGAAATCCTCACACCACGAACAGGGGTTCTGCGATCCTGATCTTGAGTAGCAGCGATCTCTATTGGGAGATGTTGCGGTCTTGATCTTGGATCACACCGATATCGATTTGTGTTCGGGATCAGGGTCTTCACTGCGTGGGAATCTTCATTCAGCAAATTATAGCCCTGCGCCAATCTTGCCTTGGGATTATTCCGATCTAGTCTTGGGATCGGCCGATCTTGCTGGAAGTGCGAAATGTGGGCAGATAAGTCCTGAGTTTCGCCAAAATGAAGCGTGCCGATCTGCCGTGTGGATCGCGTCAATCTTGCTCGGTCTTGTCTTGAACGCCTTGTTCAGATCTTCTAACCACTTGAGCCGTCTAGCGATCTTGAAACCAAAAGCCTTTACCATGTTGCTGCTACCCTAGCAGTTGAGTTGAGTGTGAGTACTTGGTCGATCCGGGCCAAACTTCCCGAGATCGCTCTTCTCGATCTCGGCTAACAATTCAACATCGGTCTTCAATGTCCTTGTAGCACGCGTGCCTCAAACCCGTGGGGAAGCCGAAGAAATCTTGCCCGGAAGAGAAGGGGGTAACGCGCGTCGTGAGCAGAAGAAGTAGAGTTCAAGTCTGTTTATTTACCAACCACGTTACTAGCCAGCCTACCTTTAGGCCTATTCCTAACCGTAGGTCACTCTCCAAATCGATATCACCTTTAAGCTTGACCGCCCCCTTGAACACGTAACGGAATTTCGTGACAATTACTCCAAAGATAGCGCCAATACTCCCAATATCGTACCTAGACACCAAAAAGGGAACAAATTCCAAATACGGTACCAAATACCCAATTTTGGTACCGAAAAGTCTAAAATAGTATCCAAATACCGAATGTGTCTAAATCCACTTTGCGACGTCAATTCAACCGGCTTCCACTGGCTCTTTCGATCTGAACTTTTGGGACATCACTCATGGGCCTCTAACAAGCATGTTTACCATGACCCAATAGTTCCACCATCAATATATCTATACTCAGCAGGGAACGTGACCGATCTGGTATCCGATTCGAGATTGTTGAGGATTGACACAGTACAATCCGGCCATATCTGTTCTTCCGTTCATTGTGCGTACTCCGCTACCTTTCTCAGAATTGTTCGCTTCAACATCTGCATCCTTGCCTTTGATCATCCTTCAGAGCGGTCGTTTCTTTCAATTTAGTCCCTCGTCCCAGATCGCACCGTGGAAATCACCCCTTTCTACGCCCCGTCTCAAATCACGTCGCATCGTCTGGTCCCAGGCGCACCTTTTTCAGAATAATTCTACTTTTACATCCCCATCCTTGCTTTTATTCATCCTTCATAGCGGTCGTTAGGTTCAATCCAGTCCCTCGTGCCACATCGCACCGAGGAAATCACCCCTTTCTACGCCCCGTCTCTAATCACGTCGCGTCGCCTGGTCCCCGGTGTACCTTTCTCGGAATTATTCTGCTTTTACATTCCCATTCTTGCCTTTAATCATCCTTTAGAGCGGTCGTTAGGTTCAAGCCGGTCCCTCGTCCCAGATCGCACCGCGGAAATCAACCCATTTCTACGCCCCGTCTCAAATCGTTCCATACCCATTAGTCTGACGACAGGTAGAGCGGATCGTTATTCTCCGTTGGGATCACCTTCTATCTCCTTTTGGATCGTCAGGTCCCTTGGCATCAGTTTCCGCCAGTGGGTGACGTCTTAACTGGGTGGTCACCGCTCCACGTCCTATCATCCCATCATTCGATTAGTGACTTTACTGCTCTTCCAACACCCTCGATCGTCGTGTCTGGTAGACCCACCAATGGGTGCATGCCTTTGATCGTCCACTACGATCACGTCCTTCTTCTTCACCAGTGTTCTTCTGCCAGATACGCTGATCCTTGTTTGGTTCATCTTGATCGGGTGTTGTCGTTACACAAACACGACGACGATCCAATTCGTCTTTGGACACAGTCGACTCCGATTCCGAGCTGCCGTTCTCTACCTACTCTCAGATCTGTTGCACTGCCCGAGTCGTCTTAGACACCATTGGGTTTAAAGGTGCAATCACTCGCTGTTAGAGTTTGTTCGATCCCATCGACCCCTTCATCTGACGACTCTCCATCCGTTGACACGCACAGAGAGTTTCTTCCATCTCCTTATTCCCATCAATTGCAGTAGGGTCAGCTGTTTTGCCAAGTCGCGTTCATCCAGTGCAGCAATGAATGTTCCACATGTTCGAGGCGCGTGGCGGCGGCAGCCGCTCTCTCTTCTTTGATCGCGATCTTGTCGTTATTGCCTGCGACGTTAAGATGCAAGAATTTCATCGGGGTTTCGATGGATCGCTTCCGCGCGAGGTGATACTGCCTGGCCACTGACACACCTTGTCTTCCATACTGTACCATAAACCGATCCAGCAATCGTTTTCAGTTGTATCGTTTTGATCGATTAAGCTGTTTGTACCAGTTTCGTGCTTGTCCCGTCAACAGGTCCTCGAACGCCAAGCATTTTTCTTCATCTGGTGCCTGATCGCGCAAAAACGTCGACGTGACCTTGCTGATCCAGCTTCGAGATCGGTCTTTGTCTCGATCTTATCCACCGAATTCCTTTAGCTCCATCATTGCTGACACTCGAATGCGCTGAGGAATTCTACCACCCTCCTGCAACGTCTCTGTGGTGGCCATCATTGCACGTCGACGCTCATCTTGGCCTGAATCGTCGGGATCAGCATCTTTAGGATCGAGGATATCCGATCGACTGATATGCGATTGCAACAATTCCAATTTGACATCCGGTGTAGATGATTCGCGGTTTCGCAGGCTTAATCCTTTGACTTGGGTATATCGCTTGACATTCCAGTTCCGCTGATCTTGTTGAGAGCGTTCCATGGCTTCAGTGAGGTAGCACTGCAGGTTTCCTTGCATCGGTGGCGTCATTTGTCCTTTTTCGCGGATGATCGTCGATCACGGTTCGACCTTGATCCTCTTAAACCGATCACGCAGATGTGCCGTCCTACTTGGACCCAAAGACATCCTTTGAATACCGACCGAATTTTCCGATTCCATCTCGGATTCCACCGAGGTGTACTGCGACGATCCGGTATGGTTTCTCCTTGGGTCGTCGGCGATCGCATTGCCATCTTAATCTGTGGTTTCGACCCCCCCCATCAGAGCGATCAACTTTTCACACAGCGATTGACACTCGTAGATCACTTGATCTTGATCGCACTAAAGCAGCTTGTTCACATCGAACACCCCAGCGACGTATCCAACGCCATGTAGTAGCTTGATGATCGCGTTGATTCCATCCAGCGGGTTCGTTGCCGCCTTCGGTTGGGATATCGAACCTTGAATTTCTCTGATCCGCTTGGGCTTCAGCATCTTGAGCACTGGGTCGTTCGATAGCCGATTCTTTAGCGCCTTTCAGTGACATCCCTGCGCTAGTTGATCCAACTACCAGCCTTCAATTTTCATATCCAGAGCATCATCCACGAACTTGATCGGTCGCTCGATCAATTTCGCACTGCTATCGTGTCGATATGATCTGGACTCGTCTTTCTTCACTCGATCTGTCTTCCAAATCTTCTTCTGCAACATTGCCTGAGTGGTCTTGTGTATTATTTGTTCAGTTTTCGCTGAAGGATGTTCACCCAGCGGATCGTGTTTTGCAGCACGATCCACGGTAGTCCCCGAAAGGACCCAAGAAGGGGGTTAAGGTCATCTCCCGGATCGTACGATCGACCTTCCTCTTAGTTTTGCTTGTCCTCAGAGTGTGGTAAAGTCATGAATTAAATGATGGGGCGAGAAACGGTGTCCACCCAGTTAAGACGTCACCCACTGGCGGAAACTGGTGCCAAGGGACCTGACGATCCTAAAGGAGATAGAAGGTGATCCCAACGTAAAAAACGATCCGCTCCAACTGCCGTCAGGCTGAAGGCGATGCAAAGTCATTTGAGACGGGGCGTAGAAAGGGGTGATTTCCACGGTGCGATCTGGGACGAGGGACTAAATTGAAAGAAACGACCGCTCTGAAGGATGATCAAAGGCAAGGATGCAGATGTTGAAGCGAACAATTCTGAGAAAGGTAGCGGAGTACGCACAATGAACGGAAGAACATATATGGCCGGATTGTACTGTGTCAATCCTCAACAATCTCGAATCGGACATCGGATCAATCACGTTCCCTGCTGAGAATAACAATATCGATGATAGAGCTATTGGATCACGGTAAACATGCTTGTTAAAGGCCCATGAGTGATGTCCCAAAAGTTCAGATCGAAAGAGCCAGTGGTAGCCGGTTGAATTGACGTCGCAAAGTGGATTTAGACACATTCGGCATTTGGATACTATTTTAGACTTTTCGGTACCAAAATTGGGTATTTGGTACCGTATTTGGAATTTGTTCCCTTTTTGGTGTCTAGGTACGATATTGGGAGCATAGGCGCTATCTTTGGAGTAATTGTCACGATATTTTGTTACGTGTTCAAGGGGGCGGTCAAGCTTAAAGGTGATATCGATTTGCAGAGTGACCTACGGTTAGGAATAGGCCTAAAGGTAGGCTGGCTAGTAATGTGGTTGGTAAATAAACAGACTTGAACTCTACTTCTTCTGCTCACGACACGCGTTACCCTCTTCTCTTCCGGGCAAGATTTCTTCGGCTTCCCCACGGGTTTGAGGCACGCGTGCTACAAGGACATTGAAGACCGATGTTGAATTGTTAGCCGAGATCGAGAAGAGCGATCTCGGGAAGTTTGGCCCGGATCGACCAAGTACTCACACTCAACTCAACTGCTAGGGTAGCAGCAACATGGTAAAGGCTTTTGGTTTCAAGATCGCTAGACGGCTCAAGTGGTTAGAAGATCTGAACAAGGCGCTCAAGACAAGACCGAGCAAGATTGACGCGATCCACACGGCAGATCGGCACGCTTCATTTTTGCGAAACTCAGGACTTATCTGCCCACATTTCGCACTTCCAGCAAGATCGGCCGATCCCAAGACTAGATCGGAATAATCCCAAGGCAAGATCGGCGCAGGGCTATAATTTGCTGAATGAAGATTCCCACGCAGTGAAGACCCCGATCCCGAACACAAATCGATATCGGTGTGATCCAAGATCAAGACCGCAATGTCTCCCAATAGAGATTGCTGCTACTCAAGATCAGGATCGCAGAACCCCTGTTCGTGGTGTGAGGATTTCCGCACCGGAAGCGAACTCTCAACCCAACATCTCAGCGAGATCGACATCTCCCAAGACCATTACGAAGAGCTCAATCCAGCCCAACCGACGGGTACACAAGGTGAGCACGAGGCTATACAACAAGGCGCGGATCGGAGTACCCCCTCCGTGAGTCGGCAAGTCTGGGAAAGTGGAAGATTGACCCTCACACAAGCGATTTTGTGAGATGGACTACACCACAGTGGTGCGCGTGCCAGGATATTCTGAGGCAAAAAAAATAATTGTGAGTCCACTGGCGAAGGTATCAAGATCAAGCAAGAACCTGGGATTGAAGTGTCAGCGATTGTGGGATTCTCGCAAACACTCAAAAGCGCAGGAACCCCAGATCATCAGGGCTTCGGGAGGGACTCTGAAGAACTGAAAATGAAAGAGGTCGATCGAGAGATCGATCTGGAAGATAAACCTCGACCCCCTCCAAGGATCATTTCGGGGGCCACCGCAGATCGCTCTCCAAAGATCGCTCTGCCGGACGAAAATCCAATGGTGAAAACCAAACCGGCCAAAGCCGAGCCCTATCTTCTTGTCGACAGGTCCCTTCACCTCAAGCCGAGGAAGACGATCTCGAGGTCTACCACACCGAGTCGAGCTAAGATGAAAACGCTGAGATCGGAAGGCGAGGATCGCCAGATCGACCAGACCGTAGAATCGAATATTAGAGTCAGAGAGGAACACGATAAAAAACTGGACGAGATCGCAATGCCAAAGACCGAATATGACCCAGTGAAGATCTCGCCCATGGAGAATGTAACGGCGAATAAGTGGTGAGAGCGCGCGAAATGACAGTGGTATAACAGCCATTTGAAGACACTGCTCAAGACAGACCCAGTGTTCAAGATATTACGGCCCAAGTTGATCGGTCCTCTGCGTAGGCCGACCTCAGTCACGCTGCCCGGGACAAGCAAACTCGACACGATTAATTTGAGTTTGCGGATGTTAGAAGACATGGGTTTCTGCCCTACTGCTTTCGATGTAGATGACTTGCTGGGTAGCAGCTTGAAACAGTTGGAGAGTGCAATGAGTGAGTTCGTGGAGATCATGACACTAATGGTGGACAAGACCACTACTCGTAAAGACAAGATTGATACAAAATTCGGACTCACTCCGGGAGCACATTGCAGGATCGCCCCACTATGCCTCAGCTGACTCCGAGATCGAGTCAGATGGGTCCATCAGCATTCGTCGGATGTCTCTAGGACCATCGGGAGGATCGTTTCTACAGGAAAGGATCGGCAAGGCCAAGATTGACGCCTTTAAAGGGCAAGCCAAGATCGACACACAACTAAGGTCGGCCGGTGCACCTACTGGACTGGAAGATTCCGCGGTGGACGACCAGAGTCGTTTCTTCAATACAGCAATGAAGAAGTACGAGGCAGATCAACGAGCACCCAAAGAATGAACCGACAGCCGAGCCGTTACTCATATCGCCGTACTATTTTCCAACCTTCGCAAGAAAACTATGACATGCCGGATATGGATATGGAATCGGTGAAGTCCAACACTTACAAACAGATCCATCAGAGGGCGGAATACGATCCGGATGATCTGTGGATGGCTGAACCGAGACGAACTCAAGTTGCCGCGACCAGTGTGACTACTGAAACCAGTATCTTCACTCAGAAGATCATAGTCTCAGCGATCTCGGAGCTCAAGGAGTCCTTGGAAAAGGATTGGGAAGAAGATCGGGTGCGAATTTGGATGAGCAAAGTGAAATCAGCGTTCCTCCGAGACCAAGCGTCGGAAGAAGAGAAATTTTTAGTCTTCGGCGATTTAGTGGTGGGCCCAGTCTGCTACTGGTATCGCCAGCTGAGCAGATCGAAGAGATTCAAGTGGAAGGATCTGATGAACAGCTTTCTTGTGGAATATACGGGGCATGGGATGTCAGCGAGCCGGCAATATTACCACGCAAAGAAGCGATCGGAGGAGGACCCCTTGGAATACTTGTATCGGCTCAATGTGATGGGAACGCAGGCTAATATATCGGTGATGACGGGATTGCCAGATGCACGCAAGGAACATGTTAACCATTTAATTGACACCTTGGATGACCCCAATCTGTCCAATCAACTACTATTGCTGAATGTGGAAGACACGGAGGTCGTGCACACGATCATGCATGGATACCAGCGAGGGAGATCGCGCCAGCGGAAAGTGATGATGGAATCGTCCAAATTCAGACAGAAGGGAGAGCCTGCTTCAGTGCCGTCTAAGCCCGCACGGGCGGTAAGGATGATCTGCACCGAGGACGTCAGCAGCGAGTCAGGATTGGACACCTATGGATCGGAATCAGAAGATCGTTTGAGATCGATTCATGTGGCCTCTACTACAGATCGGCTCAAACCGACCCGCGATACTTCAGCGAACACGGGATCGGAAGACCCGACTACTCGTCAAGACTACCAAGGTCGCAGTGTGTCACAAAAACCGCGTACTCGTTGAGGATTGACCAAGCATGGAGATCTCGGTTGCTGGAAGCGGCTTACTTGCCAGAAGTGTGAATGCAAAGGACATCCATCCGACAATATATTTTTCATGTGTCGCGCCTGCGGTGAGATGCATGACCCAGGAAAGTGTCCGATGGAGGAGTTCTACAACAGAATCTGCCAGTGGTATGTCCCAAACAAACATGCGGGTATGTTACCGAAGAAGGACGAGAAGATGTTAAACTAGAACGCTCGCCAGGTTGGAATCTGGTACGAGCCGAGCGTTATAGGCTCTGCATCATTGCATACGTGAAGAAAAAGGAAACCTATTGCGAGAGTGAGAGGATAAAGATATGGAAACTAATACATCTCGGTCGAATCCAAAACGTGTCACTTCTGTCTCCCATCTCAAGAGGATCGACGAGTACTTACGATCTGGACCAACTATGGAGATTGAGCTCGCTTATGGTAAATCGCGCGGATACTGGATGCATTACTCGCCCAGGAAGTGGTTAAAGCAGGCGAAGGCTGTTGGCAAGATAAACAACAAAAAAGCTACTCTGTTATTTGGTTCTGGTGCTCAAGTGTCGATTATTGACACCACCTTTGCTCGTAAGGTCGGTTGCATTATTGACGAAAGTCAACGACAAGAATGTATCGGGATCAGAGAAACTCCGTACATGACGATAAGACGTACCAAGATCGATTTAACCCCTACGGGATCGCTGGTAAATTATTTCAATGTATGGGTAGGCGATCAAGCGGGACGAGACGCGATTTTGGGAATGGACTTTATGGTACCTGCCGGAGTGCGGCTCGATCTAGCCGTCGGCGCGCTATGTCTACCGAAAGAAGTCCGTATTCACCTTGCAGGACGTCGCCCCGCGTACGAATCGAAGGTACAGTATGTGACGGCGAATGATCAACACGTAATGATCACATTCGGGGAGTCAAGAGAAGTGAAGTTAGGGATCGGCGGGGCCAAGATGAAGTTGTGAATCGTCAGAGGACCCGACTGGTTACCTACGATGATCTCAGGGTTCGGTAGGAGGAAGTATCGGCAGGTGAACAATATTGGCGATCGCGAGATTATACTGCCTACGCATGCTATACTGGGCGTGTGGACTGGAGACGACATGATACCAAGGACTCAAGGCTTCGTGTCAGTCGGATCGGGGATATACAAAGAGTGGTAAACTCCGGCGTGTGAAGCTACGACAGATTCGAGTGAATAGACTTCCGAAAGAACAAATCGGACCATTGGTAGATCGCCCAACGTGTGCCACCCCCAAAGGCATCATGATACGACCGCCTATTGCGCTAAATGATATACCTCCAGCGGTCCCCATGGTAATGCGGCAAGCTGGCGACGAGGAATTGCAAAGGGCAGATACCGTTGTTACGGGAAAAGATACGTTTAACGAAGTCGGCTCGACTCCACTCGATAAAAAAAATCTATCGTCGATGGATAACGATCATGGGATCAAAACCGAGATCGCAATAAGAAAAACTCACGGGATCGAACAAGGAGGACAAAGCAATAGACTGTCTTCATTTGACCTCGATCTTGCAGACAACAGATCAGATTTCAATCAGTCTGAGGAAACACAAGGTTCTGGGGAAGAGATGTCGTCTAAGATCGACGAAAACTGAGATAGCGGAAGCACCAGTCTACAATCACGAGAGTGGAGATTTGTTCACTGAAGATATCGCACAGCAAATGGCGGTGCTGCCCGAGATGTCGGCATCTAGAAAAGAAGTTACAATTGATGACATTTCGGTAGGCGACCACAATGTCCCTCTCACCACAGATCAACAAAAACTCAGATCGTTGATTTGGAAGAGCCGTCACCTCCTTATGGAAAAAGGTAATGCTCTACCGCCAGCAGCACGAGGGCGATCTTTGATATCGATGTCGGTGGGGCTGAACCGATAGCACAAAGAGTCCGCCCGGTCGCGCCCAAATATAGGGAGAAGTTATCAAAGCTCATCAAAGGGTTACTAGTGGTTAAGATGCCCCAGTCATCCACGTCGCCTTGGGCGTCTCCGATTGTGGTGATCACCAAGAAGAATGGAGTAGATATTCGCCTTTGTATTGATTATCGAAGGGCGAACCATCTGACGCGGCTGATGGTTTACCCCATGCCGCTGATCAGCGATCTGCTGGAAGGTTTGGATAAGGATCTATGGTACTGCTCGTTAGATATGGCCAGTGGATGTTGGGTTGTAGAAATGACTGAGTGCGCGAAACTGATCTCAGTATTTGTCACGCCGTTTGGCCTTTTCGAGTGGCTACGGATTCCCTTTGGACTCAAGAATGCGACCCAGTTCTATCAACGTCTTGTTGATAACGCGCTGTATGGATATCTCAAGATCGGCCGGATTTCAGATTCGGACAGCCAGATCGATGTATTCAAAGATGGAAAACCTGAGATAGGATCGACGACCCTCCATACTGGGACGGCGACCTTACATTGACGATATCCTCATACCCGCCACGTCATGGGATTTTTTGTACGCAAAAGTGGAATGACTGTTGGAATCACGCGATAAGTGGAATCTGTCCATCAGTCTTACGAAGTGTTTTGGGGGGTTTCGCAATGTCGGTTATTTGGGCCATCGAGTGTCGATGGAAGGTCTGGAGGCTCTACAGAAAAACTTGGAAACGTTGGTCAACATCCCGTTTTCTAGCACGCTGCGAGCTATGCAATCTTTTCTGTGGAGCCTGAATTATTACCGCCGTTTTATTAAGGCTTTTGTAGCATACGCCGCTGTGTTATACGAGCTGAGGGGATCAGATTTATTTGAGGTCAGTCGAGCTCAACGTGCATCGGGAGACGAATGGTCGAATGAAGACAGATGGAAGAAAGCTAAGGTTTCGTTCACGATGCTGAAGGCTAAGATCGCTACAGGTCCCATGCTTAACCTTTCCACCCGGATCGCCCTCCCGTAATCGTGGTCTACGCTAGTAAGTGGGCGGTCTCAGCGGCCCTAATACAGGAGTATGATGGCATGTATCATTCGATGACGTTTATTAGCCGCACGTTAAAGCCTAACGAGCTTAACTACGGAACGGTGGAGAAGGAGGTGCTGGCGTTGCTTCGTGTTTTGGATGTGTGCTGTACCACACTAGCCTCAAGAGAGATCACTGTGTTGACTCGGCACTCCAAGTTAGCGTGGTTGATGCAATCTCGAGGGCTCAACAGGAGATTAGAACGGTGGGCTGCTTTGCTGTCGGACGGGACTATGGAGGTGAAGAAGTGCGAAAGAGGAGAGGAAGAGATCTTGGGTATGCTAGAGGCGAGTATTACCCCGAGAGAAGATATGGAAGAGATGCTGATTGCAATCTCCCCGCGCAAGGACTGCCGACTCAAGATATCAACGCCACCACCAACGGTGGAAGTAGATGAGAAGTTGCTGGTAGCCAGTTTCGATGGATCGGCGAGGATAAAGAAGAAAGGAGGTTCGTTCAGTGCCGTGATATGGAGGCTTCCTGAGTGGACAATAGTGGCAGCGGAATCCAGATATGCTCTCGACCTGACCGTGAACGAAGCTGAGTATAATGGCTTTCTTTTACGCTTCGAGTTACTCGCCGATCTGGACAGGGGGCGAGTAATTTTTTGTGGAGACTCCAATTTGGTGATCCGACAGATGCGCGGTTAGATCGACTGCAAGGCACCGGGCCTTCAACTTCTCAGGCGTAAAGCGTTGGAGAAATTGCGATCGTGGACGAGTCACAAATACTTGCATAGGAAGCGAGAATGGAACCATAGTGCAGATCGACTGGCCAGCACAGCATTACAGAATGAAAAAGGAAGAACTATTGTAGCCGAAGAAGATCAGCGACATCTGATTGCTTTGAATCGCCTGGATAAATTGTTGAAACCCAAGCAGACGGGTCAGCTTGCTCGAATAATGGCAATATCAATATCGGCCGGGAGGAGACGTCATCAGCCCGAAGTGTTACAGGAAGAGATGGTGCAGAGGATTAGGGTTCGACGAATTGGCCAAGCTCAAGATGAGGAGCGTCGGATTGTCATTCTTAAGAAATATCTGAATGGCGATGTATCTAGCCTGGACGCAGGAGAAGGGAAGATGTGCGCGAAACTGGCGCCGGAGTACGAGATCGATGAGAACGATCTGATTTTCTTCTGCTTCACGGCGAAGAGAGAACCAGAAGATCGCGAAGGTTTGATGCGTCTGGTGATCCCAGAGACGTTGAAACAGGATGTTTTGCACCACAAACACGCTAGTCTGGAAGGAGGCCATCAGGGTATTGGCAGGACGTACCAGAGGATCAGATCGCGGTTCCACTGGAGAGGGCTGTATCGGAGTGTGCAACGATAAGTGGGCGAATGTGCCGACTGTGAGACTGGAAAGGGATGTTCCACGGTTAATGGGAGATCGCCTGGCAATTTACAAGCGACCTGTCCATTTCAGATTATCGCAACGGATCATATACCGACGTTGCCCAAGTCGCTAAAAGGGAATACAGAGCTACTCATTTGGGTCGATCTCTTCTCAGACTACGTGATCGCAAAAGCTAGCTCGTCACGGAGCGCACAAACGATCGCAAAAAATTACGAAGAATGTGTGTTCCAACGCTTCGGAGCTAGCGAAGCTATCAGGTATGATCGGGAGCAGGAATTCATGTCCGACTTCTTCCGAGCTTTCAGCCAGATCGTGGGACAAAAACAACGTGCCACCATAGCCAACCGACCACAAGCAAATGGAACGGCCGAACGAATGGTGCAAACCTTGACGCGGTCGCTCAAAATGTACGTTGCCTATGTCGACCAAGGAGACTGAGGTGAGTATGCTGAACGGCTCACCTTTGCGATCAACACCGCACAAGATCGTATCAGAGGGGATATCCCATTCTATTTGATTCATGGGTGGGATCCGCGATCGACGTTGGAAGCTACGCTATAAGCGGGGGACACAAGAGCAAGAGATAGCGATCCTAAAAGGTGGAGATACAGCATCCAAAGACAATATCAGCAAGCCCGATCTGCAGTGAACTATCATTTACAATCTGCAATCCGGGAGAGATCGGATCAACACAATGAAGACCTAGAGCCACATGAAATAGAATTGAGTACACAAGTTTGGCTATACCTGGAAAGAGTCAAAGAAGGATAAGCAAAGAAGCTAGCGCATATGTGGCATGTCCATTCCGAGTTGCCTATGTATGTGGAGATCATGCTGTGAAATTGGAGATTGCTGGGACCCTACATCGGCTATTTCCGATTGTACATCTATCGAAGCTGAAGAAGGTAGAGACGTTCCCTGAACGGCCGAAGGATCACCTTACGACAGATGAAGCAGATCGCTTGGACTTTGATGAAGCTCTGTTACACGAGGATAGTTGAGAAAGGGATCTTGAGGAGGGAGAACATGGAGTAAAAAAATATTGGGCGTGCGATCTGATCGGAAAACCCGTTATGGGCAAGTGCATCGACAGTTTCTGGTGAGATGGAAGGGACGTTCTGATCTGAGTTGGGTGGATGAGGTCAATCTGAGTTTGGAGCTATCTTGCAAGCGTTTGAGCGGAGCCGAGTGAGTCGGAATCATTTCGAAGTAATGCAGTCTCACGAAGTCAAGTCGGACGAACCTTAACGGTCGGGGCAGATATGCTAGGAGACAGCATTTGCGGATGAATGGATTTCAAGGTGTGCTAGGAGGTAGTACATGCTGATGGATGGGGTGGCAAGGTGTGCTAGGAGGTGGTACATGCGGGTGGATGGAGCTATGTGTGTGAGTATGGAGACAGACCAGTGAATTACCTTACTGAATTAATGGACTTGAGTGCTTGGACCGAAGTTGTGGAGGTATAGAGAATGAATTACCAAAGAAAACGGTTGAAAACCATACAACACGGAGAAAGATGATCGAGCTGGAACACCGATCTGGAGCTAAGACGATGGAGCAGGCTTGAACTTATTCTGAAGACGAGGAAATTGCGATACTGGATGGTCCCAATAAGCGTTGCGGAATTGGTTGCGCCAAGGATCCTCACGGTCGGCTATTTCTTAAAGTCTCTAGCAGGTCGGGTGGGTCGGCAGTCTGCCCCAATCCGGGATACCAAACTCGCTCTTCCTGCATGCGCGGGTAATGCAAAAAGAAGGGATTGAGCAAGATATCCAGATCGCAGTGGCCGTCGATCATGCCGCGGAGTATCATTTTCAGGAAATTCTTCCAACGTGCTCTGAAACGAGATTGACGCTGTTTTTGCTGACGCTAAAAAGTTAGCAGGAATCGATCAGATCGTCACTGAGCCGGAGAGATCGGAAAAGCGTGCGTGGACTCTCACAGCGCTCGGCGATGACTGGACTCCAACTCCAGGTAACGAGTGCCCGTTTCCCGATACCATCCGGTCAGGGAAAACGAGATCGGGTTCACGGGGATCACGATGTTATCCCAGGGAGATCGGGCGTATAGAGCCTCAATTTGTCGCCACGAGATTAGCCCATACGCTCAAGTCCCCGTAGGTAGAGTCCGTCCGTGAGAGTGGGAGGGGAATAAGAAATGCCTGGGCTTGGAGTAGTGGTGGAACAACAACTCAATCGACATCTTCCCCACGCAAACCATCGCGATCCGCGAGACTGACCAAGTAGCAATCTCAGAAGCTACCCGATGGGAAGGTGCCGAATAAATGGGGATCCACCGATCCCGTGGTTGCTGAAGTGGTGGGAGATTGTTGAGGTCGACAGTCGCGAAAATTCTGTTAGCCACCTGGCGCACCGGAATGGCGATGATGTTGTTGTCTCTATCGGACAAACGGCTGGCCGGGAGTGTAGTAAATTCATGGGGCGAACTAACAGAGCCGATCTTGCTGGGTGCTTCCGGAAACGACATATCCACATCTCCAGAGTCATCATCATCCGAAATGTCTTTTACAGGAGCAGTCGCAACCGAAGTAGTCTAATAAGTAATATAACGAGGCTCCGGCTCGTTCGGTGAATGCGGACGCGACAGTTCTTGGCCGAGCACAGTTGTCACGGACAGAGTGGGATTTGTTGGAGTAGCCACTGAGGTGTCTGGAGTTGCAGATCGGTCGTCTGATCTCGGTTGACGAAGAGCGGCCGACCTGGATTGGACATTACAGACCGAGTCAGATCGTCCAAGCTATAGTCAGACTCGGTCAGTTCTACACTTCCCGATCCAGTCCCAGATGCCGCGGACATAGATGGAGAAGAAGGAGAATTGGAGGAAGGCGCTGGTGCGGCCGATCGGGGAAGTTTCTTGAAGGGTGTTGAGAGGTTCAACGATAATAATTGGGTGTTCGCTCGGGTTACGGAAGAAACCCTGAACCGTGATCTTGGTTGAACACGCTGACGCTTGGCTGGCGGAGCAGACGATCTCGGTCGGGTCTTAAGGATGTGTTATCCCGCCCCACGGACGGTAGAAGCAGAGGTCGATCCCACCGGAGTAGCATCTCTGGGGGTCGGATTGGAGATCACTGCAGACGACTGGGACCCGAGTATGGCACTTTTCAGTGTGTCAAGAAGCGCACGATGTTCTGCCACGGCCCAATCCCGATCTTGCTCCACCACTGCCTAGCGGTCGTATACCGCAAGATGTTCTGCAAGCTGACGACGGAGGTTACCATTTCCGACCTGCGACTGTGTCAGCTGACCTTCCAAAGGACACAATTAATTTACTTGCTGTATGAGATCGCCGATTGCAGTTGAACCCTCTTCGATCTCCGCTCGAGACCTACCCAGCTCCATCTTCAAATTAGAAACATTCGCACTGAGGAGGGACCTGTCGGAGCCCAACTGGTCACGCTGCTGTCGGAGGAAAATACGATCCGCTTGGAGTGAGCGGACCTGCACCTCTAGAGTGCCCATCTGCTGTTCCAAGCGGGTCAGGTCTTGATCACTGGCACGTAACAACTCGTTCAACCGAAGAACCTCCGCCGACTGATCCCGAAGGGTCTGCAGAGCCAGCCGGCAGTCTTTCAAGGAATAAACGGCGTCAACATGTCGAACTTGCATCAAGTCGTACCGACGATGAACGAAAGAGACAAAGGGGGCGGCCGATCTATACATATAGTCGATCTCTTCCTGCAAGCGATCTCCTCGCGCGACATCCTCTTGGTGTGACTGCTAAAGCGCGTGGATGGTATCCGCTTGGCTGCGGAAAGTGGCCTCTCGATTCCCATAAATACGTGATCGTCGCCAACGTAGAACGGATGTCTTCCGCGGAAAATCTCGGGACATGTTCGTTGATGTTTACAATTGAAGCAGACCCATAAAGAGACCCACAAGTGGCCAGTATGTCGGATCCGAATGCGCCAAGATGAGCTGACGATGTGGGAGGAGCGATCGACTCCGGCTGGCGGTTCGGCGATCCCATGAGAATCGGTAACGATCCGACTGGACCAGGATGGTTTGAAAACTCGGATTGATCAGGAGCCGTGGCAATACGATTCCCACTATCTGAAAATCTGGCCAGTAGATCTTGGTCTGGAGACATAGACCCTGTCAAGCGTAGACCTGGCAATCTCACAGGGATGGAGGCGATCCGGTCGGACCAAGATGTTTCAGGGACCTAGGCCGATCCAGAACTATGGGAGCATGCTCCCCGCGATCTGGCGATACGGAAGGCCGATCTCGATACGGAGATAGAGCCACAGTGGAACCATCCGAGGCGATCGGCGAAGTGGGGAGACGCGTTGGGGTGGTCATGGAATGGACTTGAGTGCATGGATCGGTTTGATGAGTGACTGGTCTGAGGCCGAATGCTTCCCAAACGGACTCCAGTACAGGGGGCGGTTGTAATTAAGTCATTAATCAAATGATGGGATAATGGGACGTGGATCGGTGTCCACCCAGTTAAGACGTCACCCACTGGCGGAAACTGATGCCAAGGGACCTGACGATCCTAAAGGAGATAGAAGGTGATCCCAACGTAAAAAACGATCCGCTCCAACTGCCGTCAGGCTGAAGGCGATGCAAAGTCATTTGAGACGGGGCGTAGAAAGGGGTGATTTCCACGGTGCGATCTGGGACGAGGGACTAAATTGAAAGAAACGACCGCTCTGAAGGATGATCAAAGGCAAGGATGCAGATGTTGAAGCGAACAATTCTGAGAAAGGTAGCGGAGTACGCACAATGAACGGAAGAACAGATATGGCCGGATTGTACTGTGTCAATCCTCAACAATCTCGAATCGGACATCGGATCAATCACGTTCCCTGCTGAGAATAACAATATCGATGATGGAGCTATTGGATCACGGTAAACATGCTTGTTAAAAGCCCATGAGTGATGTCCCAAAAGTTCAGATCGAAAGAGCCAGTGGTAGCCGGTTGAATTGACGTCGCAAAGTGGATTTAGACACATTCGGCATTTGGATACTATTTTAGACTTTTCGGTACCAAAATTGGGTATTTGGTACCGTATTTGGAATTTGTTCCCTTTTTGGTGTCTAGGTACGATATTGGGAGTATTGGCGCTATCTTTGGAGTAATTGTCACGAAATTCCGTTACGTGTTCAAGGGGGCGGTCAAGCTTAAAGGTGATATCGATTTGGAGAGTGACCTACGGTTAGGAATAGGCCTAAAGGTAGGCTGGCTAGTAATGTGGTTGGTAAATAAACAGACTTGAACTCTACTTCTTCTGCTCACGACGCGCGTTACCCCCTTCTCTTCCGGGCAAGATTTCTTCGGCTTCCCCACGGGTTTGAGGCACGCGTGCTACAAGGACATTGAAGACCGATCTTGGATTGTTAGCCAAGATCGAGAAGAGCGATCTCGGGAAGTTTGGCCCGGATCGATCAAGTACTCACACTCAACTCAACTGCTAGGGTAGCAGCAACATGGTAAAGGCTTCTGGTTACAAGATTGCTAGACGGCTCAAGTGGTTAGAAGATCTGAACAAGGCGTTCAATACAAGACCGAGCAAGATCGACGCGATCCACACGGCAGATCGGCACGTTTCATTTTGGCGAAACTCAGGACTTATCTGCCCACACTTCGCACTTCCAGCAAGATCGGCCGATCCCAAGACTAGATCGGAATAATCCCAAGGCAAGATCGGCGCAGGGCTATAATTTGCTGAATGAAGATTCCCACGCAGTGAAGACCCTGATCCCGAACACAAATCGAGATCGGTGTGATCCAAGATCAAGACCGCAACATCTCCCAATAGAGATCGCTGCTACTCAAGATCAGGATCGCAGAACCCCTGTTCGTGGTGTGAGGATTTCCGCACCGGTAGCGAACTCTCAACCCAACATCTCAGCGAGATCGACATCTCCCAAGGCCATTACGAAGAGCTCAAGCCAGCCCAACCGACGGTTACACAAGGTGAGCACAAGGCTATGCAACAAGGCACGGATCGGAGTACCCCCTCCTTGAGTCGGCAAGTCTGGGAAAGTGGAAGATTGAGCCTCACACGAGCAATTTTGTGAGATGGACTTAGCCATAGAAGCGGTGACATGCGACAAGTGTGCTCGCAAGGGACATCCCTCGGACAAATGTTTCTTTGTGTGGGCAGCCTGCGGGAAATACATGGAAGTAGAAAGTGTCCCATGGATAATTTTTATAATCAATTCGAAAGTGGTACGTGCCAACAAAATTCGATGGAATGTTTTCACCCAAGATGGAGGGGATGTTAAGCTAGGATGCGCCAGGTTGGAATCTACCACGAGCCGGGCGTTCTAAGCTCTGCAGTAATGCTTTTTTTAAGTTCCGCAGAGAAATCAAGATTGTAACGATCGGGTCTGCCTGATCGCTAATTTACATAACGATTTGACATTGATCTCGCCAATATCAAGTTGAAAAGAAAGGATGATTACGCCCGATCACATGTGAGGATAAAGCTTGATCTTGTGCCAGGATAGTTAAGTGGGTAATGGAAATACCACATGCACGAAAAATGATTCAAGCAAGCTAAGGCGGTTGGCAAGATTAACAACTAGAAAGACACGATGCTATTGGACTCCGGAGCGGAAGCGTCGATCCTTCATACTAGCTTTGCTCGTAAGATGGGTTGTGTGATCGATAGCAGTCGAACGCAAGAGTGTGTCGGAATTAAAGAGAATACGCATGTGACGATGGGGCGGACAAAAATCAAGATTACTCTGGACGGATCGTTAGTTTACTATTTCGATGTTTGGGTGGGTGATCAAGTGGGCCAATAGATTATATTGGGTATGGATTTCATGGTTTCAGCGGGTATCCGTTTGGACTTCTGTGAAGGGACATTATGTCTACCGGACGAGGTGGGATTGGTCTAGCACGGCGAAAACGGCCTTACCGATCGACCATACAGGCGATCAACCTGAATGATCTACATGTGGTCATATCGGTTGGTAAGTCGACTGAGGTCCGTGTTGGCATTGGCCCTATTAAAACTAAGCTTTGGGTGAGGCGGGGAGTGATATGGGTGCCGACGGTCACTAATGGGCCAGGCCAGATCAGGCATCTGCAGCTCACTAACCTCAGTGATCGTAAGATCATTTTGAATCGTGGTGCTTCGTTAGCCTTGTTGATGACATCAGACCGGGTACCTAGATCACCAGGTTATGTATCGATCGGATCAAGATGGTGAACAGAATGGCAAACGCTAGCGTTTGGAGAGACTACGGAACGAGAGAAAAAGACAGTAGGAGAGTATGCAGGGCCATTGGTGGATCATCCTGTGTATGAAGTTCCCACTCATATATCACCTCGCCAAGAAACAGAGATATCGGATAAGGACATGTTGCAAGCGGACCAAGAAAAGACTATTTGAAATGTGTGTCAAGACCAAATCATGGACGGAATACACACGACGATGATAGATCAACGATCAACAGAACTATCTTCGGCAATTTGCACAATCAGGGGGACGGTCGATGCTGACAGGGGACGTGTGATCAGCCAAAATGGAGACTGATGACGAGAGGGTGATTGCAACAGAAGAAATCAGACGCAAGTCAGCTGATCCATTCCATTAAACGATCCATACATAGCCAGAGGCGATCGCAATTCATGAAGGTACATTTCACGAATAGGTAAATGGACTGGATGAGGGCGACGGAGTAGTGGAGATCAAATCACCAGCAGAAAAGAGAATACTGTGGTGTATCTATCTCACAAATTCGCTTGTGTGAGGGTCAATGTTTTACTTTCCTAGACTTGCCGACTCACGGAGGGGGTACTCCGATCCGTGCCTTGTTGTATAGCCTTGTGCTCACCTTGTGTACCCGTCGGTTGGGCTGGCTTGAGCTCTTCGTAATGGCCTTGGGAGATGTCGATCTCGCTGAGATGTTGGGTTGAGAGTTCGCTACCGGTGCGGAAATCCTCACACCACGAACAGGGGTTCTGCGATCCTGATCTTGAGTAGCAGCGATCTCTATTGGGAGATGTTGCGGTCTTGATCTTGGATCACACCGATCTCGATTTGTGTTCGGGATCGGGGTCTTCACTGCGTGGGAATCTTCATTCAGCAAATTATAGCCCTGCGCCGATCTTGCCTTGGGATTATTCCGATCTGGTCTTGGGATTGGCCGATCTTGCTGGAAGTGCTAAGTGCGGGCAGATAAGTCCTGGTTCTCGCCAAAATGAAACGTGCCGATCTGCCGTGTGGATCGCGTCAATCTTGCTCGGTCTTGTCTTGAGCGCCTTGTTCAGATCTTCTAACCACTTGAGCCGTCTATCAATCTTGTAACCAGAAGCCTTTACCATGTTGCTGCTTCCCTAGCAGTTGAGTTGAGTGTGAGTACTTGGTCGATCCGGGCCAAACTTCCCGAGATCGCTCTTCTCGATCTTGGCTAACAATTCAAGATCGGTCTTCAATGTCCTTGTAGCACGCGTGCCTCAAACCGGTGGGGAAGCCGAAGAAATCTTGCCCGGAAGAGAAGGGGGTAACGCGCGTCGTGAGCAGAAGAAGTAGAGTTCAGGTCCGTTTATTTACCAACCACATTACTAGCCAGCCTACCTTTAGGCCTATTCCTAACCGTAGGTCACTCTCCAAATCGATATCACCTTTAAGCTTGACCGCCCCCTTGAACACGTAACGGAATTTCGTGACAATTACTCCAAAGATAGCGCCTATGCTCCCAATATCGTACCTAGACACCGAAAAGGGAACAAATTCCAAATACGGTACCAAATACCCAATTTTGGTACCGAAAAGTCTAAAATAGTATCCAAATGCCGAATGTGTCTAAATCCACTTTGCGACGTCAATTCAACCGGCTACCACTGGCTCTTTCGATCTGAACTTTTGGGACATCACTCATGGGCCTCTAACAAGCATGTTTACCATGACCCAATAGTTCCACCATCAATATATCTATACTCAGCAGGGAACGTGACCGATCTGGTATCCGATTCGAGATTGTTGAGGATTGACACAGTACAATCCGGCCATATCTGTTCTTCCGTTCATTGTGCGTACTCCGCTACCTTTCTCAGAATTGTTCGCTTCAACATCTGCATCCTTGCCTTTGATCATCCTTCAGAGCGGTCGTTTCTTTCAATTTAGTCCCTCGTCCCAGATCGCACCGTGGAAATCACCCCTTTCTACGCCCCGTCTCAAATGACTTTGCATCGCCTTCAGCCTGACGGCAGTTGGAGCGGATCGTTTTTTACGTTGGGATCACCTTCTATCTCCTTTAGGATCGTCAGGTCCCTTGGCATCAGTTTCCGCCAGTGGGTGACGTCTTAACTGGGTGGACACCGATCCACGTCCCATTATCCCATCATTTGATTAATGACTTAATTACAACCGCCCCCTGTACTGGAGTCCGTTTGGGAAGCATTCGGCCTCAGACCAGTCACTCATCAAACCGATCCATGCACTCAAGTCCATTCCATGACCACCCCAACGCGTCTCCCCACTTCGCCGATCGCCTCGGATGGTTCCACTGTGGCTCTATCTCCGTATCGAGATCGGCCTTCCGTATCGCCAGATCGCGGGGAGCATGCTCCCATAGTTCTGGATCGGCCTAGGTCCCTGAAACATCTTGGTCCGACCGGATCGCCTCCATCCCTGTGAGATTGCCAGGTCTACGCTTGACAGGGTCTATGTCTCCAGACCAAGATCTACTGGCCAGATTTTCAGATAGTGGGAATCGTATTGCCACGGCTCCTGATCAATCCGAGTTTTCAAACCATCCTGGTCCAGTCGGATCGTTACCGATTCTCATGGGATCGCCGAACCGCCAGCCGGAGTCGATCGCTCCTCCCACATCGTCAGCTCATCTTGGCGCATTCGGATCCGACATACTGGCCACTTGTGGGTCTCTTTATGGGTCTGCTTCAATTGTAAACATCAACGAACATGTCCCGAGATTTTCCGCGGAAGACATCCGTTCTACGTTGGCGACGATCACGTATTTATGGGAATCGAGAGGCCACTTTCCGCAGCCAAGCGGATACCATCCACGCGCTTTAGCAGTCACACCAAGAGGATGTCGCGCGAGGAGATCGCTTGCAGGAAGAGATCGACTATATGTATAGATCGGCCGCCCCCTTTGTCTCTTTCGTTCATCGTCGGTACGACTTGATGCAAGTTCGACATGTTGACGCCGTTTATTCCTTGAAAGACTGCCGGCTGGCTCTGCAGACCCTTCGGGATCAGTCGGCGGAGGTTCTTCGGTTGAACGAGTTGTTACGTGCCAGTGATCAAGACCTGACCCGCTTGGAACAGCAGATGGGCACTCTAGAGGTGCAGGTCCGCTCACTCCAAGCGGATCGTATTTTACTCCGACAGCAGCGTGACCAGTTGGCCTCCGACAGGTCCCTCCTCAGTGCGAATGTTTCTAATTTGAAGATGGAGCTGGGTAGGTCTCGAGCGGAGATCGAAGAGGGTTCAACTGCAATCGGCGATCTCATACAGCAAGTAAATTAATTGTGTCCTTTGGAAGGTCAGCTGACACAGTCGCAGGTCGGAAATGGTAACCTCCGTCGTCAGCTTGCAGAACATCTTGCGGTATACGACCGCTAGGCAGTGGTGGAGCAAGATCGGGATTGGGCCGTGGCAGAACATCGTGCGCTTCTTGACACACTGAAAAGTGCCATACTCGGGTCCCAGTCGTCTGCAGTGATCTCCAATCCGACCCCCAGAGATGCTACTCCGGTGGGATCGACCTCTGCTTCTACCGTCCGTGGGGCGGGATAACACATCCTTAAGACCCGACCGAGATCGTCTGCTCCGCCAGCCAAGCGTCAGCGTGTTCAACCAAGATCACGGTTCAGGGTTTCTTCCGTAACCCGAGCGAACACCCAATTATTATCGTTGAACCTCTCAACACCCTTCAAGAAACTTCCCCGATCGGCCGCACCAGCGCCTTCCTCCAATTCTCCTTCTTCTCCATCTATGTCCGCGGCATCTGGGACTGGATCGGGAAGTGTAGAACTGACCGAGTCTGACTATAGCTTGGACGATCTGACTCGGTCTGTAATGTCCAATCCAGGTCGGCCGCTCTTCGTCAACCGAGATCAGACGACCGATCTGCAACTCCAGACACCTCAGTGGCTACTCCAACAAATCCCACTCTGTCCGTGACAACTGTGCTCGGCCAAGAACTGTCGCGTCCGCATTCACCGAACGAGCCGGAGCCTCGTTATATTACTTATTAGACTACTTCGGTTGCGACTGCTCCTGTAAAAGACATTTCGGATGATGATGACTCTGGAGATGTGGATATGTCGTTTCCGGAAGCACCCAGCAAGATCGGCTCTGTTAGTTCGCCCCATGAATTTACTACACTCCCGGCCAGCCGTTTGTCCGATAGAGACAACAACATCATCGCCATTCCGGTGCGCCAGGTGGCTAACAGAATTTTCGCGACTGTCGACCTCAACAATCTCCCACCACTTCAGCAACCACGGGATCGGTGGATCCCCATTTATTCGGCACCTTCCCATCGGGTAGCTTCTGAGATTGCTACTTGGTCAGTCTCGCGGATCGCGATGGTTTGCGTGGGGAAGATGTCGATTGAGTTGTTGTTCCACCACTACTCCAAGCCCAGGCATTTCTTATTCCCCTCCCACTCTCACGGACGAACTCTACCTACGGGGACTTGAGCGTATGGGCTAATCTCGTGGCGACACATTGAGGCTCTATACGCCCGATCTCCCTGGGATAACATCGTGATCCCCGTGAACCCGATCTCGTTTTCCCTGACCGGATGGTATCGGGAAACAGGCACTCGTTACCTGGAGTTGGAGTCCAGTCATCGCCGAGCGCTGTGAGAGTCCACGCACGCTTTTCCGATCTCTCCGGCTCAGTGACGATCTGATCGATTCCTGCTAACTTTTTAGCGTCAGCAAAAACAGCGTCAATCTCGTTTCAGAGCACGTTGGAAGAATTTCCTGAAAATGATACTCCGCGGCATGATCGACGGCCACTGCGATCTGGATATCTTGCTCAATCCCTTCTTTTTGCATTACCCGCGCATGCAGGAAGAGCGATTTTGGTATCCCGGATTGGGGCAGACTGCCGACCCACCCGACCTGCTAGAGACTTTAAAAAATAGCCGAACGTGAGGATCCTTGGCGCAACCAATTCCGCAACGCTTATTGGGACCATCCAGTATCGCAAATTCCTCATCTTCAGAATAAGTTCAAGCCTGCTCCATCGTCTTAGCTCCAGATCGGTGTTATAGCTCGATCATCTTTCTCCGTGTTGTATGGTTTTCAACCGTTTCTTTGGTAATTCATTCCTTTATACCTCCACAACTTCGGTCCAAGCACTCAAGTCCATTCATTCAGTAAGGTAATTCACTGGTCTGTCTCCATACTCACACACATAGCTCCATCCACCCGCATGTACCACCTCCTAGCACACCTTGCCACCCCATCCCATCAGCATGTACTACCTCCTAACACACCTTGAAATCCATTCATCCGCAAATGCTGCCTCCTAGCATATCTGCCCCGACCGTTAAGGTTCGTCCGACTTGCCTTCGTGAGACTGCATTACTTCGAAATGATTCCGACTCACTCGGCTCCGCTCAAACGCTTGCAAGATAGCTCCAAACTCAGATCGACCTCATCCACCCAACTCAGATCAGAACGTCCCTTCCATCTCACCAGAAACTGTCGATGCACTTGCCCATAACGGGTTTTCCGATCAGATCGCACGCCCAATATTTTTTTACTCCATGTTCTCCCTCCTCAAGATCCCTTTCTCAACTATCCTCGTGTAACAGAGCTTCATCAAAGTCCAAGCGATCTGCTTCATCTGTCGTAAGGTGATCCTTCGGCCGTTCAGGGAACGTCTCTACCTTCTTCAGCTTCGATAGATGTACAATCGGAAATAGCCGATGTAGGGTCCCAGCAATCTCCAATTTCACAGCATGATCTCCACATACATAGGCAACTCGGAATGGACATGCCACATATGCGCTAGCTTCTTTGCTTATCCTTCTTTGACTCTTTCCAGGTATAGCCAAACTTGTGTACTCAATTCTATTTCATGTGGCTCTAGGTCTTCATTGTGTTGATCCGATCTCTCCCGGATTGCAGATTGTAAATGATAGTTCACTGCAGATCGGGCTTGCTGATATTGTCTTTGGATGCTGTATCTCCACCTTTTAGGATCGCTATCTCTTGCTCTTGTGTCCCCCGCTTATAGCGTAGCTTCCAACGTCGATCGCGGATCCCACCCATGAATCAAATAGAATGGGATATCCCCTCTGATACGATCTTGTGCGGTGTTGATCGCAAAGGTGAGCCGTTCAGCATACTCACCCCAGTCTCCTTGGTCGACATAGGCAACGTACATTTTGAGCGACCGCGTCAAGGTTTGCACCATTCGTTCGGCCGTTCCATTTGCTTGTGGTCGGTTGGCTATGGTGGCACGTTGTTTTTGTCCCACGATCTGGCTGAAAGCTCGGAAGAAGTCGGACATGAATTCCTGCTCCCGATCATACCTGATAGCTTCGCTAGCTCCGAAGCGTTGGAACACACATTCTTCGTAATTTTTTGCGATCGTTTGTGCGCTCCGTGACGAGCTAGCTTTTGCGATCACGTACTCTGAGAAGAGATCGACCCAAATGAGTAGCTCTGTATTCCCTTATAGCGACTTGGGCAACGTCGGTATATGATCCATTGCGATAATCTGAAATGGATAGGTCGCTTGTAAACTGCCAGGCGATCTCCAATAACCGTGGGACATCCTTTTCCAGTCTCACAGTCGGCACATTCGCCCACTTATCGTTGCACACTCTGATACAGCCCTCATCAGGGGAATCGCGATCTGATCCTCTGGTACGTCCTGCCAATACCCTGATGGCCTCCTTCCAGACTAGCGTGATTGTGGTGCAAAACATCCTGTTGCAACGTCTCTGGGATCACCAGACGCATCAAACCTCCGCGATCTTCTGGTTCTCTCTTCGTCGTGGGGCAGAAGAAAATCAGATCGTTCTCATCGATCTCGTACTCCGGCGCCAGTTTCGCGCACATCTTTCCTTTTCCTGCATCCAGGCTAGATACATCGCCATTCAGAAACTTCTTAAGAATGACAATCCGACGCTCCTCATCTTGAGCTTGGCCAATTCGTCGAACCCTAATCCTCTGCACCATCTCTTCCTGTAACACTTCGGGCTGATGACGTCTCCTCCCGGCCGATATTGATATTGCCATTATTCGAGCAAGCTGACCCGTCTGCTTGGGTTTCAACAATTTATCCAGGCGATTCAAAGCAATCAGATGTCGCTGATCTTCTTCGGCTACAATAGTTCTTCCTTTTTCATTCTGTAATGCTGTGCTGGCCAGTCGATCTGCACTTTGGTTTCATTCTCGCTTCCTATGCAAGAATTTGTGACTCATCCGCGATCTTAATTTCTCCAACGCTTTACGCCTGATAAGTTTAAGGCCCGGTGCCTTGCAGTCGATCTAACCGCGCATCTGTCGGATCACCAAATTGGAGTCTCCACAAAAAATTACTCGCCCCCTGTCCAGATCGGCGAGTAACTCGAAGCCTAAAAGAAAGCTATTATACTCAGCTTCGTTCACGGTCAGGTCGAGAGCATATCTGTATTCCCCTGCCACTATTTTCCACTCAGGAAGCCTCCATATCACGGCACTGAACGAACCTCCTTTCTTCTTTATCCTCGCCGATCCATCGAAACTGGCTACCAGCAACTTCTCATCTACTTCCACCGTTGGTGGTGACGTTGATATCTTGAGTCGGCAGTCCTTGCGCGGGGAGATTGCGATCAGCATCTCATCCATCTCTTCTCTCGGGGTAATACTCGCCGCTAGCATACCCAAGATCTCTTCCTCTCCTCTTTCGCATTTCTTCACCTCCATAGTCCAGTTCGACAGCAAAGCAGCCCACCGTCCTACTCTCCTGTTGAGCCCTCGAGATTGCATCAACCACGCTAACTTGGAGTGCCGAGTCAACACAGTGATTTATCTTGAGGCTAGTGTGGTACAGCACACATCCAAAACACGAAGTAAAGCCAGCACCTCCTTCTCCACCGTTCCGTAGTTAAGCTCGTTAGGCTTTAACGTGCGGCTAATAAACGTCACCGAATGATACATGCCATCATACTCCTGTATTAGGGACGCTGAGACCGCCCACTTACTAGCGTAGACCACGATTACGGGAGGGCGATCCGGTTGAAAGGTTAAGCATGGGATCTGTAGCGATCTTAGCCTTCAGCATCGTGAACGAAACCTTATCTTTCTTCCATCGGTCTTCATCCGACCATTCGTCTCCCGATGCACGTTGAGCTCGACCGATCTCAAATAAATCTGATTCCCTCAGCTCGTATAACACAGCGGCGTATGCTATAAAAGCCTTAATAAAACGGCGGTAATAATTCAGGCTCCCCAGAAAAGATTGCAAAGCTCGCAGCGTGCTAGAAAACGGGATGTTGACCAACGTTTCCAAGTTTTTCTGCAGAGCCTCCAGACCTTCCATCGACACTCGATGGCCCAAATAACCGACATTGCGAAACCCCCCAAAACTCTTCGTAAGACTGATGGACAGATTCCACTTATCGCATGCTTCCAACAGTCATTCCACTTTTGCGTACAAATAATCCCATGACGTGGCGGGTATGAGGATATCGTTAATGTAAGGTCGCCGTCCCAGTATGGACGGTCGTCGATCCTGTCTCAGGTTTTCCACCTTTTAATACATCGGTCTGGCTGTCCGAATCTGAAATCCGGCCGATCTTGAGATATCCATACAGCGCGTTATCAACAAGACGTTGATAGAACTGGGGCGCATTCTTGAGTCCAAAGGGCATCCGTAGCCACTCGAAAAGGCCAAACGGCGTGACAAATGCTGAGATCAGTTTCGCGCGCTCAGTCATTTCTACAACCCAACATCCACTGGCCATATCTAACGAGCAGTACCATAGATCCTTATCCAAACCTTCCAGCAGATCGCTGATCAGCGGCATGGGGTAAACCATCAGCCGCGTCAGATGGTTCGCCCTTCGATAATCAATACAAAGGCGAATATCTACTCCATTCTTCTTGGTGATCACCACAATCGGAGACGCCCAAGGCGACGTGGATGACTGGGGCATCTTGGCCACTAGTAACCCTTTGATGAGCTTTGATAACTTCTCCCTATATTTGGGCGCGACCGGGCGGACTCTTTGTGCTATCGGTTCAGCCCCACCGACATCGATATCACAGATCGCCCTCGTGCTGCTGGCGGTAGAGCATTACCTTTTTCCATGAGGAGGTGACGGCTCTTCCAAATCAACGATCTGAGTTTTTGTTGATCTGTGGTGAGAGGGACATTGTGGTCGCCTACCGAAATGTCATCAATTGTAACTTCTTTTCTAGATGCCGACATCTCGGGCAGCACCGCCATTTGCTGTGCGATATCTTCAGTGAACAAATCTCCACTCTCGTGATAGTAGACTGGTGCTTCCACTATCTCAGTTGTCGTCAATCTTGGACGACATCTCTTCCCCAAAACCTTGTGTTTCCTCAGACTGATTGAATTCTGATCTATTGTCTGCAAGATCGAAGTCCAATGAAGACACTCTATTGCTTTGTCCTCCTTGTTCGATCCCGTGAATTTTTCTTATTGCGATCTCGGTTTTGATCCCACGATCGTTATCCATCGACGATAGATTTTTTTTTATCGAGTGGAGTCGAGCCGACTTCGTTAAACGTATCTTTTCCCGTAACAACGGTATCTGCCCTTTGCAATTCCTCGTCGCCAGCTTGCCGCATTACCATGGGGACCGCTGGAGGTATGTCATTTAGCGCAACAGGCGGTCGTATCATGATGCCTTTGGGGGTGGCATACGTAGGGCGATCTACCAATGGTCCGATATGTTCTTTCGGAAGTCTATTCACTCGTATCTGTCGTAGCTTCACACGCCGGAGTTTACCACTCTTTGTATATCCCCGATCCGACTGACACGAAGCCTTGAGTCATGGTATCATGTCGTCTTCCGTCCACACGCCCAGTAAAGCATGCGTAGGCACTATAATCTCGCGATCGCCAATATTGTTCACCTGCCGATACTTCCTCCTACCGAACCCTGAGATCATCGTAGGTAACCAGTCGGGTCCTCTGACGATCCACAACTTCATCTTGGCCCCGCCGATCCCTAACTTCACTTCTCTTGACTCCCCGAATGTGATCATTATGTGTTGATCATTCGCCGTCACATACTGTACCTTCGATTCGTACGCGGGGCGACGTCCTGCAAGGTGAATACGGACTTCTTCCGGTAGACATAGCGCGCCGTCGGCTAGATCGAGCCGCACTCCGGCAGGTACCATAAAGTCCATTCCCAAAATCGCGTCTCGTCCCGCTTGATCGCCTACCCATACATTGAAATAATTTACCAGCGATCCCGTAGGGGTTAAATCGATCTTGGTACGTCCTATCGTCATGTACGGAGTATCTCTGATCCCGATACATTCTTGTCGTTGAATTTCGTCAATAATGCAACCGACCTTACGAGCAAAGGTGGCGTCAATAATCGACACTTGAGCACCAGAACCAAATAACAGAGTAGCTTTTTTGTTGTTTATCTTGCCAACAGCCTTCGCCTGCTTTAACCACTTCCTGGGCGAGTAATGCATCCAGTATCCGCGCGATTTACCATAAGCGAGCTCAATCTCCATAGTTGGTCCAGATCGTAAGTACTCGTCGATCCTCTTGAGATGGGAGACAGAATTGACACGTTTTGGCTTCGACCGAGATGTATTAGTTTCCATATCTTTATCCTCTCACTCTCGCAATAGGTTTCCTTTTTCTTCACGTATGCAATGATGCAGAGCCTATAACGCTCGGCTCGTACCAGATTCCAACCTGGCGAGCGTTCTAGTTTAACATCTTCTCGTCCTTCTCCGGTAACATACCCGCATGCTTGTTTGGGACATACCACTGGCAGATTCTGTTGTAGAACTCCTCCATCGGACACTTTCCTGGGTCATGCATCTCACCGCAGGCGCGACACATGAAAAAACTATTTTCGGATGGATGTCCTTTGCACCCACACTTCTGGAAAGTGAGCCGCTTCCAGCAACCGAGATCTCTATGCTTGGTCAATCCTCAACGAGTAAGCGGTTTTTGTGACACACTGCGACCTTGGTAGTCTTGACGAGTAGTCGGGTCTTCCGATCCCGTGTTCGCTGAAGTATCGCGGGTCGGTTTGAGCCGATCTGTAGTAGAGGCCACATGAATCGATCTCAAACGATCTTCTGATTCCGATCCATAGGTGTCCAATCCTGACTCGCTGCTGACGTCCTCGGTGCGGATCATCCTTACCGCCCGTGCGGGCTTAGACGGCACTGAAGCAGGCTCTCCCTTCTGTCTGAATTTGGACGATTCCATCATCACTTTCCGCTGGCGCGATCTCCCTCGCTGGTATCCATGCATGATCGTGTGCACGACCTCCGTGTCTTCCACATTCAGCAATGGTAGTTGATTGGACAGATTGGGGTCATCCAAGGTGTCAATTAAATAATTAACATAAATAATTAACATTTTCCTTGCGTGCATCTGGCAATCCCGTCATCACCGATATATTAGCCTGCGTTCCCATCACATTGAGCCGATACAAGTATTCCAAGGGGTCCTCCTCCGATCGCTTCTTTGCGTGGTAATATTGCCGGCTCGCTGACATCCCATGCCCCGCATATTCCACAAGAAAGCTGTTCATCAGATCCTTCCACTTGAATCTCGTCGATCTGCTCAGCTGGCGATACCAGTAGCAGACTGGGCCCACCACTAAATTGCCAAAGACTAAAAAATTTTATTCGTCCGGCGCTTGGTCTCGGAGGAACGCTGATTTCACTTTGCCCATCCAAATTCGCACCCGATCGTCTTCCCGATCCTTTCCGAGGACTCCTCGAGCTCCGAGATCAGTGACACTATGATCTTCTGAGTAAAGATACTGGTTTCAGTAGTCACACTGGTCGCGGCAACTTGAGTTCGTCTCGGTTCAGCCATCCACAGATCATCCGGATCGTATTCCGCCCTCTGATGGATCTGTTTGTAAGTGTTGGACTTCACCGATTCCATATCCTTATCCGGCATGTCATAGTTTTCTTGCGAATGTTGGAAAATAGTACGGCGATATGAGTAACGGCTCGGCTGTCGGTTCATTCTTTGGGTGCTCGTTGATCTGCCTCGTAATTCTTCATTGCTATATTGAAGAAACGACTCTGGTCGTCCACCGCGGAATCTTCCAGTCCAGTAGGTGCACCGGCCGACCTTAGTTGTGTGTCGATCTTGGCTTGCCCTTTAAAGGCGTCAATCTTGGCCTTGCCGATCCTTTCCTGTAGAAACGATCCTCCCGATGGTCCTAGAGACATCCGACGAATGCTGATGGACCCATCTGACTCGATCTCGGAGTCAGCTGAGGCATAGTGGGGCGATCCTGCAATGTGCTCCCGGAGTGAGTCCGAATTTTGTATCAATCTTGTCTTTACGAATAGTGGTCTTGTCCACCATAAGTGTCATGATCTCCACGAACTCACTCATTGCACTCTCCAACTGTTTCAAGCTGCTACCCAGCAAGTCATCTACATCGAAAGCAGTAGGGCAGAAACCCATGTCTTCTAACATCCGCAAACTTAAATTAATCGTGTCGAGTTTGCTTGTCCCGGGCGGCGTGACTGAGGTCGGCCTATCCAGAGGACCGATCAACTTGGGCCGTAATATCTTGAACACTGGGTCTGTCTTGAGCAGTATCTTCAAATGGCTGTTATACCACTGCCATTTCGCGCGCTCTCACCACTTATTCGCCGTTACATTCTCCATGGGCGAGATCTTCACTGGGTCATATTCGGTCTTTGGCATTGCGATCTCGTCCAGTTATTTATCGTGTTCCTCTCTGACTCTGATCTTCGATTCTACGGTCTGGTCGATCTGGCGATCCTCGCCTTCCGATCTCAGCGTTTTCATCTTAGCTCGACTCGGTGTGGTCGACCTCGAGATCGTCTTCCTCGTCTTGAGGTCAGGGGCCTGTCGACAAGAAGATAGGGCTCGGCTTTGGCCGGTTTGGTTTTCACCATTAATTTTTGTCCGGTAGAGCGATCTTTGCAGATCGATCTGCTGTGGCCCCCGAAATGATCCTTGGAGGGGGTCGAGGTTTATCTTCCAGATCGATCTCTCGATCGACCTCTTTCATTTTCAGTTCTTCAGAGTCCCTCCCGAAGCCCTGATGATATGGGGTTCTCGCACTTTTGAGTGTTTGCGAGAATCCCACAATCGCTGACACTTCAATCCCAGGTTCTTGCTTGATCTTGATACCTTCGCCAGTGGACTCACAATAAATTCCAGAGCCTCAGAAGATCCGGGCACACGGACCACTGTGGTGAAGTCCATCTCACAAAATTGTTTGTGTGAGGCTCAATCTTTCACTTTCCCAGACTTGCCGACTCAAGGAGGGGGTACTCCGATCCGCGCCTTATTGTATAGCCTCGTGCTCACCTTGTGTACTCGTCGGTTGGGCTGGCTTGAGCTCTTCGTAATGGCCTTGGGAGATGTCGATCTCGCTGAGATGTTGGGTTGAGAGTTCGCTTCCGGTGCGGAAATCCTCACACCACGAACAGGGGTTCTGCGATCCTGATCTTGAGTAGCAGCGATCTCTATTGGAGATGTTGCGGTCTTGATCTTGGATCACACCGATATCGATTTGTGTTCGGGATTGGGGTCTTCACTGCGTGGGAATCTTCATTCAGCAAATTATAATTCTGCGCCGATCTTGCGTTGGGATTATTCCGATCTGGTCTTGGGATCGGCCGATCTTGCTGGAAGTGCGCAGTGTGGGCAGATAAGTCCTGAGTTTCGCCAAAATGAAGCGTGCCGATCTGCCGTATGGATCGCGTCAATCTTGCTCGGTCTTGTCTTGAACGCCTTGTTCAGATCTTTTAACCACTTGAGCCGTCTAGCGATCTTGTAACCAAAAGCCTTTACCATGTTGCTGCTACCCTAGCAGTTGAGTTGAGGGTGAGTACTTGGTCGATCCGGGCCAAACTTTCCCGAGATCACTCTTCTCGATCTTGGCTAACAATTCAACATCGGTCTTCAATGTCCTTGTAGCACGCGTGCCTCAAACCGGTGGGGAAGCCGAAGAAATCTTGCCCGGAAGAGAAGGGGGTAACGCACGTCGTGAGCAGAAGAAGTAGAGTTCAAGTCTGTTTATTTACCAACCACATTACTAGCCAGCCTATCTTTAGGCCTATTCCTAACCGTAGGTCACTCTCCAAATCGATATCACCTTTAAGCTTGACAGCCCCCTTGAACACGTAACGGAATTTCGTGACAATTACTCCAAAGATAGCGTCAATACTCCCGATATCGTACCTAGACACCAAAAAGGGAACAAATTCCAAATACGGTACCAAATACCCAATTTTGGTACCGAAAAGTCTAAAATAGTATCCAAATACCGAATGTGTCTAAATCCACTTTGCGACGTCAATTCAACCGGCTTCCACTGGCTCTTTCGATCTGAACTTTTGGCCATCACTCACGGACCTTTAACAAGCATGTTTATCATGACCCAATAGCTCCACCATCAATATATCTATACTCAGCAGGGAACGTGACCGATATGGTATCCAATTCGAGATTGTTGAGGATTGACACAGTACAATCCGGCCATATCTGTTCTTCCGTTCATTGTGCGTACTCCACTACCTTTCTCAGAATTGTTCGCTTCAACATCTGTATCCTTGCCTTTATTCATCCTTTAGAGCGGTCGTTAGGTTCAATCCAGTCCCTCGTCCCAGATCGCACCGTGGAAATCGCCCCTTTCTACGCCCCGTCTCAAATGACTTTGCATCGCCTTCAGCCTGACGGCAGTTGGAGCGGATCGTTTTTTTCCGTTGGGAACACCTTCTATCTCCTTTAGGATCGTCAGGTCCCTTGGCATCAGTTTCCGCCAGTGGGTGACGTCTTAACTGGGTGGACACCGATCCACGTTCCATCATTTGATTAGTGACTCAACCACAATACCATGAGATCCCTAATGGTGATCGATGCGATCGTAGCCAGGAAAAAGGACGGTCGGGTTCGAGATCGACCAATGCCGATGCAATACGACTCGAATAAAATTAGGGGTAATGTGTATGAAGGAACTGATCCGACCCATAATCAGTCCAGCTGTCAACCTGACGAGATAAAAAAGGAAGATTGTGAGTTACAAGATCAGGCCGATCGACGGATTGAAAAAGTGAGCAATCCCGTGATCGATAAGGAAACGACAAGAGAGGGGTCAACAACAGCACAAAGGAATCACCTTGATGGTATTTGCAGAATACGTGAAACAGCACATGGCAGTTCTTCCTGAGTTATTTGCAGAATACGTGAAACAGCACATGGCAGTTCTTCCTGAATTGGATATGCCTACATGGAAAATAAGAATTGATGACCTCCAAGTAGTCGATCCCTGTACCCCAAGATCCAAAGAACAAGAGAAGTTGCGCCAAATGATTTAAAAAATCCGGCATCTATCTACTGGAAAGGATAATGCTTTGCCTCCTGCAGCGCGTAAAGCAGTTTGTGGCATCGATGTGGAAGGAGCTGATCCGATCGCACAACGGGTCCTACCGGTGGCACCTAAATTCCGAGAAAACTCGCTGTTTTAATCAAGGGACTATAGTCGGCCAAGTTCATTCGACCACCTACAGCACCGTTGTAACAGGGCACCCTGAAGTTTTTACTGGTAACAGTACAAGCTACTTATTCTGATGACAGAATGAGGCGGTGCCTCGGAACTTCACGTACGCTCGTACGTGCAGAGGAAGACGGTAAGAAGAAGCGAGTACTTGGTTAAAATAAAAAGTAGAACTGTATTTATAATAGTTAATGTCTGCAATAAATCACTATTTATCTTCATCTAACTATGTCTGAATACAAATGTGTAAATCAGTTATCTGCTCACCACTCATTGCGTGCGTCTGTCGTGGCGCGTCTTCGTTGGTTGATATAATGGCCTATATCAACCAATTCGGAAGTACTCGTAAGTGCTGTAGAATATTTGTCCTTATGACAATATTCTGAGAATATAACTCTTATAGTTATATTCTACTAACAATTTCTTATAAATTGTTATGTAACGATTCAGCCCGTTACAACCGTGGGCTTCACCCAGAGTGGTGATCATCAAGAAAAATGGAGAAGATATAAGGCGGTGTATTGATTACAGGCGGGTGGATTAGCTAACTAGGTTGATGGCGTATCCGATGCCACTGATCAGTGAACTGCTGCAAGACATAAATAAAGCCATGTGGTATTGTTCCCTGGATATGGCGAGTTTTTTGTTTTGGGTAGTGGAAATGACTCAAAGGACAAGAGCAATTTCCGCTTTTATCATTCCATCCTTCACCCATAGTGGTGATCATCAAAAGAATTGGAGAAGATATAAGGCGGTGTATTGATTACAGGCGGGTGGATCAGCTAACTAGGTTGATGGTGTATCGGATGCCACTGATCAGTGAACTGATGCAAGACATAAATAAAGCCATGTGGTATTGTTCCCTGGATATGGCGAGTTTTTTGTTTTGGGTAGTGGAAATGACTGAAAGGGCAAGAGCAATTTCCGCTTTTGTCATTCCATCCGGTTCGTTCGAGTGGATAACCGATGCCGTTCGGGCTAAAAAATGTTCGCAGATATAATAGCGTCTGGTCGATAACGCTCTGTATGGATATTTAAGAATTGGCCCATAATCCGAATCGATCACGGCCGGACCGCCAAAGTTGATCGATGAATTAACCGACGGTGAACCAGATACGGATCCAGATCCGTCAGTGTTTAGTTGAAGATATTATATCGATGACACCTTAATACCAGCTACGTCGTAAAAAGGTTCTGTGTGAAAAGGTGGAGAGACTGTTGGAGGGGTGCGATAAGCGGAATTTGTCCATCATTCTGGCCAAACGTTTTTGGGGACGTCGCAAGGTGGAATACCTAGTACATCAAATCTCGCTTACAGGTTTGAAAGCTGATCCGAAAGATCTGGAATCGATGGTGAATAACCCGTTTCCTCGGACACTGCGAGCGATGGAGTAATTTTTTGGTAAGTCTCAACTATGACATTAGATTTATTGAAGACTTCGCCATTTACGTATCCGTGTTGCACGAATTACAAGAAGCAGATTTTCATGAGATCAATCATGTTAGTGAAGCTCCAAAACCCATCTTCACCCTAAAGCCGGAGATTACTCATGAAGAGAATGGAGTGGGTGATCACGATTTGAATCGGAAATCGATGTCGATCGTTACTCAATTGCAGGAGACGATCACGATTCCGAGGGTAGAAATCGATGGAATTTCTAATGATCGCATATACATTTTTAAAGGCTAAGATAGCCACTACTCCGATTTTGAAACATTTTATCCCGATCAACCGCCTGTGATTGTAGTATATGCTAGTAAGTGAGCTGTAGGAGCTGCTTTGCTTCAATAATATGATGGCGTGTATTGGCTCGTCACCTTTTCGAGTCGCACGCTAAAACTTAACTAGGTTGACTACGGAAAGGTGGAGAAAGAGGTGTTGGCTCTCCTCCGGATGTTAGACATCCGTTATACTATGCTGGTATCCCGAGAGATTACGGTGCTTACGCGACACTCAACACTAGCGTGGTTACTAAAATCGTCAGGCTTTAACGGAAGATAAGGAAGATGGTCTGCTTTGTTATCGAACTAGACGCTGGAAATAAGGCGATCGGAAAAGGGAGAAGATGGAAAACTAGGCTTGCTGGTGGCAAGTAAAACACCACGAGAAGAAGTTTTTTGGAGTATTGATTGCTATCGCCCCGAGAAAATAGCCAAGGCAGACGATCAACATGCCACCACCTACAGTGGGAGTGAAAGCAATCTAGCTAGTAGCCATTTTCGATGGATAAGCCTGCGTGAAAAGAAAAATTGGAGGAACTTACAGCGCGACTATTTGGAAACTGCCAGAATGGACGACTGTGGCTGCGGCTTCCGAGTTTACCCCTGACCTAACCGTGAATGAAGCAGGATATCGTGGGCTGTTCTTAAGTTTTGATTTGGTTGCTGATGAGGCAAGAGGACGTGTGATCATTTGTGGAGATTCAAATCTTGTGATTCGTCAACTGCGAGGAGAAATCGACTGTAAAGCGCCGGGATTGCAGTTGCTGAAGCAAAGGGCTATGGAGATATTAAGATCATGGCAAACTCACGAGTTCCTACACATAAAGAGGGACTGGAATCAGAGTGAAGATCGACTGGCGAGTGAGGCTCTACGGTAAGAGAAAGGGGTAATTGTTGTTCCAATCAAAAGCGTCAATACCTGGTCACTCTCAATTAATTAAATGAATTATACTACCCGAAAAATTCGATTTTCTGGTCAGAGTAACGTCTATCACTTGATCAGCCCAGAGAAGAAGTTGTCAGCCCAGGATTTTACAAGAAGAGGTGGTGCAGCAGATAAGGGTCAGTCGTATTAAGCAAAAGTAGAGGAAGTAAGTTGATATCGAGTCTGAAGACATATCTGGTTGGAGATATAGCCAAACTATCAGCCGCTGAAGCGAAGGTATGTGTCATGATCGCGCGGACTATAAAGTGGACTAAAGTGGACTGTTGTTTTTCTGTCCGAGATCAGCAACCGAAGCTGAATATCGCACTGAACTGGCTCGGTTACTGGTTCCAGAACGATTACAGCTAGATCTCTTGCATCATTACCACACATGTTTGAAGGGTGGTCACCAAAAGGTTAATCGTGCCTATCAGCGAATCAGAGCGAACTTTCATTGGTGTGGGTTGTACCGAAGTGTACAGCAGTATGTGGGAGAGTGAATAGATTGTGAAACAGAAAAGGGACGACCGAGGGATCGAAGTGCATCGCCTGGTAATGTGCAATCGACATACCCATTTCAAATTATAGCTATGGATCACTTCCCCTCGTTTCCAAGATCGTTATAGGAAACAACAAGCTGCTGCTGTGGGTCGATCTATTCTCTGGAAATGTAATCGCATAGGCAAGCTCGTCCAGGTCTGCCCAGACAATCGCAGAAAACTACGAGGAGTGTGGGATCCGACAATTTCGGGCGGGTGAGGCAATACGCCACGATTTTAAGCCAGGATTTATGTCTGATTTCTTCTGAGCATTCAATCGGATCGCAGGACAAAAAAACGGGCCACAATGGCGTATAGAACGCAAGCTAATGGTACGGCCGAACACATGGTGCAAACGCTGACTAAATCGATCAGGATGTATGTTATGGACGAGACTCAAATGGACTGGGACAAATGTGCGGACCTATTGACCAGTGTGATCAAACCCGCTCAAGAACGAATTCAAGGAGATGCACCATTATACTTGATTCATGGTTGGGATCCAAGATCGACCTTAGAAGCTATTTTACCGTTGGGAAGCACCGAGCCCCAGGATCGAGATGCCCAAAGATGGAGATATGGTATACAACGTCAATACCAACGTGCTCGGTTGCTGGTAAACAACGATTAAAGGCTGCGATAAGAGGTCGAGCCGATCGGCACGATGAAGATCGAGATTCACTATCGACCGCGGTTCGCAGGTTTGGCTATACCTAGACCGGGTCAAGAAAGGATATGCTCGGAAGCTAGCTCATATGTGGCATGAACCTTTCCGAGTGGCCGAGAAGTGCGGCGATCACGCTGTAAAGTTGGAAATCGCAGGCACGTCGTACCGGCTATTTCCAATAATCCACTTGTCTAAGCTGAAGCTAATTCAAACATATTTCCAGAACGCCTAACAGGTGAGCTGAATGTGGGCAAGGCGAGTCAATTTAATTTTGACGAAGCGTTACTGCCGGACGACAGCTGGGAGGGTGACCCTGACGCGAGTGAGTTTGAAGTGGACAAGATTGTCCAGGTGCGATCGGGACGAAAGACGAAATATGAAAGAATATAAACAGTACCTAGTGCAATGGAAGGAGTACAGCGACCCGACCTGGGTCGATGAAGCTGATATAAAATTGTGGAGCTATGATACAAGAGTTTGATCGCGATCGGGTGAGCAGGAATCGTTTTCAGATATTGCAAAAGCGCGAAGAAGAAGATGGAGAAAAGCAACGATCGGAGAGCTTGGTTGGATGGGTTATGCAAAGAAAGTGCATGGACAAAAGGGAGAGTTTTGGGCGCAAAGGGTTTGCACATGGAGATGGAATGGAATCGATAGAAATTGAACACGACGATCGCAGACAATTGGTGCGATCACGAAAAAAATAAAAGGAAGAAATAAGAATTATGGGAGCGACCGAGTGGACATGAAAAAAATGGAAAGATCGCGATATGGAAACTGACCTAAGAATTTTTCATGGTCAAAGAACTTACCAACCAATGGAGGGAGAGACGAACTAGGGTGAGAGGCGATTCGGCCACGAAATTGTTTCCTCCAACGCTCTGCAGAATGATCGATCAATAGGGCGGTGATCAGGTCCGGTAAGTTGGCCCGCTTTACAAACAGGCCGGGATACCACACTCTGTTTTCGTTATGACGAAGAAAGTGGAGGAACACTGGATCCAACAAGATGTCAAGATCGCAAAACCCGTCGATCATTTCCTGCAAAATCACCTGTAACACCCTTTTTCATCGCGGGCCAACACTAAATCTTCGCTGCCTTCTTTCTTGAGCAATAGCAGCCAGCCCTGGGTCCGATTTGCGCTGCGCAGGGAAAATATACAAGAAGTGTGTCGACTCCCACAAAGCTTGACGATGGCTCTCCGAGAAACCTTGATACGCGTCATACAGTTTCTGGAACCACCCGTAACGTTTGAACGAGATTAGGTTTACAATCTGATCGTACGCATACCACGGTTGCTTATCGTAGAGCTGCTAAATTATGGTGGGGGTGACCAGATGGGAGGATCAAGAAGACTTCGGAGGAGCACGGATCTTGCCTTAGGTTACCAAGAATGTACATCCTTTTGGCTCGGAAAAATTGCGGAAGAAAGTGTCAATGTCCAGCTTCGACGATGGTTAAACTGATTCTTCTAGCCAACCAAGGAAATACGTCCACGGCCAATCGCGGAACCGATCGCGATACGTCGGAATCCAGCGATCGCGAGGTACGTGGGTGTCATTAAGCGCCGGAATTGTTGCAGGAGACAACAGTAGATAGCAGAAACTCCGAGGATCACTCGAAAGGCTAAGAGCACCGTCAGAGTCACTAGCATGTTCTCCAAACAATTCCGTCATTAATACTCGCCCTGGCGGTATCAAAGATTAAGGTATTGGACTAGGAACATCGATGTTGATCGGCGGCAATTTCTTGGAAGGTGACGAATTTTTGGAATGAGACGAATTCCTGGAAGGCGACGTAGCTCTACGTCACGCGGCAGAGCGAGATGATGAAAGCGCCGCCAAAAGTAAATCATCAGTCTCCGCGGAAGAAGAAAAACAGTGGTCGTCACTCTCCGATCCCTCGGACGGCACAGATCGAGAACCAAACAGGTTAGGGGAAGCCGATCGAGGTGGAGACTCCGCACGATCGCTGGCCTCCGATCGCTTCGACTAAAGCGACCGGGAGACCGATGGTTCAGACAGATTCGATCGACCCGGCGACGATTTGGCACGACGAACACGCTTGGTTATTGGCTTCCCGGACTTGGAGGCAGGGGGCGATGTAACGGGGAACCCTGAAGCTTGTACTGGTAACAGTACAAGCTACTTATTCTGATGACAGAATGAGGCGGTGCCTCGGAACTTCACGTACACTCGTACGTGCAGAGGAAGACGGTAAGAAGAAGCGAGTACTTGGTTAAAATAAAAAGTAGAGCTGTATTTATAATAGTTAATGTCTGCAATAAATCACTATTTATCTTCATCTAACTATGTCTGAATACAAATGTGTAAATCAGTTATCTGCTCACCACTCATTGCGTGCGTCTGTCGTGGCGCGTCTTCGTTGGTTGATATAATGGCCTATATCAACCAATTCGGAAGTACTCGTAAGTGCTGTAGAATATTTGTCCTTATGACAATATTCTGAGAATATAACTGTCATAGTTATATTCTACTAACAATTTCTTATAAATTGTTATGTTGCGGTTCACCCCGTTACATCACCCCCCCCCTTAACCATCAGTCACTTTAGTGACTATTTGACTAAATGGATACTCGTCCCAAATCATTTGGGACAGGGTTTGCACTTGTTGGTCCGAGTCCACTTTCCAACATCTCATCGCATGGTTAACAAGCCCCATGCGATGCGCGAGCAAGGCCGCCGAGAGCGCGTCCGCTCGTCTCTGTACGGACGCCGAAGCAGAAACCACAGCAACCGATGTGTCATCGGTTTCTAAAGCGTCTCAGCCTGTATCACCTGGTGATGCAGGCGCTGGTCATGAAGACACTCGTGTCTTCACAGAGTACGAGCTCGGTGTCTCATACTCTCCTGATACGGAAGACGGATCCGTATCGACGGCGATCGAATCCAAGCCGCCTGCCAAGCGTGGCATGGACGATGCTTTGCGTCGCAGCATCCTTGGTTCATCTGATTCATCAGATGAACCATCGCCGAAGAGAAGGCGCTCGAGGTCGCGAGACTCGGGCGCTAATAGTGGTGTCGGTTCTCCTATTGTAACCACTTCGCAACGAGGTACCAGTCCTTCTGTCAGCACGTCGTAAGAAGAGCGGGACCGCAATGTGTTGCGTCTCGCTCCTGAGAAGAAGGCATGAGTGCCTCCTAAATCCGTCATGGATCACTTGTCGGCGACGACGAGTGATCGTTATCGAACACGGTTGTTCGATTCGTCAAGGGTCCATCACCTTGACCCCAGTACGAAAAACTATCGCGCTGAGAACGATTTCTTCATCGATGCTTTCTTTAAACATCGATGGTACAGTGGGAATTAAAAACTTGATGGTCCCTCACTGCTTCAAGCGTGGAACGCTTACATCCATAATCTTGAGGATGTAGGTCGTGACGCTTGGAACGACAAACTTATCATAGCTCGTGATAAGTTTGAAAAGCGAACCCCGACAGGTGCACGCTACAAGCTGCATCGTCTGTAAAGGGAGAAAGGATCACCCTGCCTCTCTTGGGGAGACTCGTGCCCATGTTGTGAACAACTCTGCACGAGCACCTAAGGAGGCTTACCTCCCTAATAGCCCGTGGTGGCGCGTACGTGTCTCTACTGAGATGTACGAAGGGATTGACAACCTGAAATCCCTTTACGACCGTGCCGGGAAGACTTTCTCCGGCGGTCCTTCTGCAGCACATGATATGCCGCATCGTACAACTCAACCAGACCCAGTACGTCAATAATTAGTTGGGAGCGGGGCTCCCAAGTATCCCAGGACGGGGGATAGCCGCGCCACCGGACGAGATAACTCGTCCGACGTCCGTTCACGTCGCGGTGGTTCAACAGCTGCTCAACCCGATAGCGCTGGCCACCGCGAGAGTCCTCTAATGGAGGTGGAGTAGGAGGGAAGACGCTCTCTACACACAATTGTGGGGAAGCGTGTGTTCCCGAGAGCTTCTTTGATCGCGTAACGCAAGGGTTACGCGGCGATCTCGAACATGAGCGGGACAGGCGTTTCCAACCGGCGGACGCTGTCTTGAAGCATCGAGCTGAGTTTGCCTTTGATCAGCCCGAGAACGAGAGAGCTTTGACATCTCTGCGTGACGAGCTAAGGGTAGCTCGTGGGAATGTTGACCGGTCTCGGGCTGAGATAACTGCTCTTCAGACCCCTGTTGATGCCAACCATCGGGAGCACAAGGCTCTGCGAGATGCTTGAGCGCAAGGGCGTTCTTCATCGGAAGAAGCAGCGTACTGATGGTACGGCTTAAGCCGACCAACGTAAAACGTGGGATGCGTTCGCATCTTACGTGGCAACTCGATCGTGTATGCATTGCCTAGGCGGTGCAATACACGAAAAGGGCCAATGTACTTGGGTAGTAGTTTACTGCTACCCAAGTTAGTCACTACATGCTTTGGTAGATTAACCGTAGACAGTAGGACTAAGTCACCTTTACTAAATAAAAGAGTGTTTTTGCCCTTCCATTCTTGTCAGCGTTTTGCTTTTGCTTATCTACCGCTTCGGCGATGGAGTCTTGCACAAAACGGACTACCGTTTCACGAGCCAGAATGAACTCATCTGATGACCCGTTAGCTTCAGTGCGCTGTGGGTGCACTGCAGCAACATCAACCTTTTCTTCAGTGAGGACTTCCGCGCTCTCACTGGCATCATCTTCTTCGATATCGATGTTATCGATATCGACATCCAACGCAATGACCTCACCGTCAGAGCTTTATGAGCGTGAATAAAATCGGTTTTTGCTCGCGCGAGTCTCTCCCCCCCTTAAACCAGAGTTACACTCTAGTAAGGTGGGTACACGGATGGCGTAATCCATTCACGTAAAACGGTGTATGTGTCGTGGACGCATGCAGCGAGTTGTTAATGGCAAACTCTACCATTGGCAAAAACTCACTCCAACTCTTAAAGGAGTGTACGTATCCTCGTAGTATCTCTTCGAGGACACGATTGGCACGTTCCGTCTGACCATCTGACTCTGGATGATCAGATGTCGACATCTTCAAGCGCGTTCCGAGTAATTTGAACACGGAACGCCAGAAATCAGCAGTGAATCGTGGATCTCTGTCTGATACGAGTTCGCGGGGCAACCCATGAAGTCGGAAGATGGTGTCAATAAAGATACAAGCACAGCAACTTGCCGTGATTTACTCTGGTACAGCCACAAGGTGTACCATTTTGCTGAATCTGTCAACAAATACGAGAATACCCGTATTCCCGCGTGCGTCTTTGGGTAACCCGAAGACAAATCCATTGAGATGGATTCCCAGCACTCAGCCGGAACCGGTAGAGGCTGTAAAGGTGCACGCGGTGATGGACTTGACTTCACTCGTTGACAAACTTCGCATGCGCGAACGTACTTGCGCACAAACTGATACTGGCGGGGCCAGTAAAAGTCTTGACTCACCGTGAGATTTGTTTTCTCCCGGCCACGATGTCCTCCTATAGGAGCATCGTGATACTCGAACATGATCCGCAAACGCAGATCAGTATCATCTGGAATGACAACACGTGGTGTGTCACCAGAAACGGCTGTATAATTCAGTAACCCGTTGCGAGTAGTGTATCGATCTAATGCAGATCGATACGCAGACGACAATCGTTTCAACGATTCTCGAGATGGTTGGGAGAGATGTGTCAACAACTTCACTATCTCACCATCTTGGGCGTATGCCCTCCTCACATCATCATACAACATTGTAGATGGAACTGAGGACGTCATAACCGCAACAGTGACTGTCTCACTGTTGGGTTTCGCGACTGTTTCAAAGTCGGGACGACGTGAGAGTGCATCAGCGACGACATTAAGTCGTCCTGGTTTGTACTCGACCGTAAAGTTGTATTCTGCAAAGAATGACAACCACCGCGCCATTCGTTGTGAAAGTTGCGGGCTGTTCACTGTCGTGCGTAATGACGCATGGTCAGTGTAAACAATGAAGGGTCTATCTCCTAATAGATAGGCTCTGAACTTCGCGAGTGCATACTTCATGGCAAGGAGTTCCTTGTCATGCACTGGATAGTTCCGCTCAGCTGGTTGCAGCTGACGCGACTGATAGCAGACGACGCGTTCAACGCCTTCAAGATCGTACTGCATTAATGCACAGCCGATTGCGAAATCGCTGGCATCACAGACCACATGAAATGGCCTGTCCTGATCGGCAATTGCTAGGACTGGGGATGGTATCAAGCAGAGCTTGATACCATCAAAGGAGCGCTGACATTCAGCATTCCATAACCACCTCTCGTTCTTTTTCAACAAACGAGAGAGGTGCACAGTCATCTCGGCGTAATTGCGTGAATTCTTATGCAAATACGCCGCTAGCCCAAGGAATTTTCGAAGACCTTTGACATCGACCGGCACAGGCCAGTCGGTGATCGCCTTGATCTTTTCGGGATCAGGACGTACACCGTTCTTACCAACGATGCACCCAAGAAGTGGTATTTCGCTTGCTGCAAATATACACTTCTTGAGGTTAGCATACAATTGATGCTTTCGCATGATTGTAAGAACTTGTCGAACGTGGTATCTGTGAACCTCAACATCCGACTTTCCATCCATAGCCCGACTATGGATGAATACGTCATCGAAATAACTCGGCGCGAATTCTCGTACTGGTCTCAACAGATGTGATACACATCTGTTGAACGTGGCAGGGGCATTACTGAGCCCTTGTGGCATTACTAGCCATTCCCAGAGCATGCCGCTAGGCGTGCTAACTGCGGTATAGGGTATATCCCGTTCCCGCATAAGGATTTGATAGAAGCCATCCATCAAATCCATGGACGAAAGGATGGTACTCTTTGACATACCATCAATGATTACGTCCTTCCTCGGTATCGGCGTCTGAGCCGGTACCGTTGCAGCGTTCAATTTGTTGAACGCGTGCACTATCCGCCACCCTCCTGTTGCTTTTCGCACACAGAAGGTCGGAGAGCTATGTGGGGAAGTTGATTCCCTCACATGGCCCGCAGCTAAACGATCGGCAAAGAACTTGTCGATCGCAAGTACTTGTTCACGAGGCAGTGGCCACTGCTTCATGACACAGTACTTCGAGCCTGGTTTAAGCTCGACCTCGTGTCGAATACCTTTATCCTTCGGTAATTCGCACGGAGCAGTTTCAGGGAATACAACCTTAGATTCAACCAAATCTTCATAGAGAGGATTTGTCTTGAGCGATCCCCATGATTGGGAGTCATATCGCTCAATTCGTGTCTTTTCATCTAGGACACTCTCGTCCATAGATGAACTACTGAGAACTCTCTAGTTCTCAGTAACATTGTTGCTGACCTTATGTCGGTTACACACTCGTCGCCAGCGACGAGTACGCAGACCTGCTTGACTTTGCCACTACAAAGATCACGCAGGAACCTTTTATGTTCGAGCGTTGGCAACTGAGTGATCTCCGAAGTCAACTTCGGAGGCGCAATCAGATCAAGTGTATAAGCGCCTACACTTGATCCGTTATTGACTATGACATTCAATGTCTCTGTCATTTCCTGGGGACTTATTCCCTCAGGCCTCGAAGGACTTATTCCTTCGACTTCCCAGGGACTTATTCCCGCGGGTTTCGGGGAACTTATTTCCGCCGTATTGTAATCTTGGGACTTATTCCCTTAACTTCCTCTAGCTGGGGTTGTGCAACCACAGCGAGATCCTCTACGAAAGACTCTCCAGTCGATCTAGGATTATCGTTTCGCTTAACCTGAGCGGTCGATGGTTTCTCTTCTAGATGTTACCCGCTAGGGATACATCTTTGTCCCGGTTCTCTCGATTTAATCGAGTGGTGGACCTTCGGCGCAGCCTGTGTTTCCTCACAGCCGCCGGAACCTTATTCCGAAGTGTTACCGTTTGGTACACTAAGATTTTGTGCAGTCGTACTAACGATCGTACCACAAGTGAAGCCATCGCACTCACTCGTTGTACATCCACACGCTTGTGGACACTCCAAAACGTTCTTCAGATGGCCATCTGATAAACAAGCGGAAGGCATCGTTACTATTCGATGTTGCCAGTTTACCCGTGGTTCGTACCTTCTGAGCCACGGTATTCCAAGGATGACATCAAATTTGTCATCCAAATCCAATACGATAAAGTCATCGTCATATTGGGTATCTTCTAGCGTATAGTGGATCTTCACTATACGCTTCATGACGGTTACGGAAGCGCCTGTCGCAAGACGTACCGTCATCCTCGTAGGAGGTGTGTCACATTCACTGAACTTAAAGTGACCATCTTCAAGCGATTAGCGTCGCATAAAATCGTTGGACGTCCCACAATCGACTAGAGCTCGAAGGGACAACTTATTCGTCACTTCGAGTTTCAAGGTAATGAATGAGGTCTCGTTACCTAGAGCAGCAACGCGCAACGTTTGTGTGTTGGGAGCAACCTTCATCAAGAGGCCTACAAATTCTCTTGACGTTGCTGGACCAGTAGGGTGCTCCGCACCTACTGATCCTGTCCGATTTAGACGGTCCATCCCGTTGTTGCGTCTTTGCACCAACAGCGGACCCTCGTCCCTGCCCCTTTCTCATGGGTGGACGGTCACTACGCCCAGTGTCGCGAGACACTGGACGAGGGGCACTACACTCGTAAGCGTAGTGTCCTGTCTTTTGACATCTGTTGCATCTCTGCAACTTCTTGTAGTCTGTAGAGCGAGCCTTCTCGCTCTCTACATAACAGAGTTCCATCGGCTCTGGACCTCCGCTGTCATATCGTCTCGGTTGACGATATGATGTCGAGCTGGCGCGAGCCTGTCTCAGACTGAAGTCTTCCTATTCCGCAATGTAAATGGCTTGTTCTAGTGAATCTAGTTCAAGCCGGAACAGGTGAGTCTTGACGGGACCATCCGCAAGACCCTGCATGAACACCGAAATCAACGTGTGTTCATCCACCGTATTGGAACTTATACAACTCGTGAGATGTCGTATATGTTGCGCGTAAGCGTGCACATCACGCTTACCCTGCTTGAGCTTCAAGAGTTCAGTTCGATCTATGAACTCAGCTCTAGGCGATTCAAACGTTTGTCTAAGCCGCGACTTGAAGACTTCCAACGACCCAAACGCATATGGGTCGTGCAACTGGAGCCTCGGTGCCCAAGTCTTGGCACGTCCTGCCAGATTTGACTGGGCAAATGCAATTTGCATATCCCCGTCGTCGATGCGACGCGCCCTTATGGCGTCGTCTGATTCACCAAACCATCCCAAGAGGGAGTCCTCTTCGACTCCCCTATACTTGGAGATGTCAATCTTCAAAGTCTCGGGTCGACGCGAATACATCGACCCGCCAGCAGCAGCCTGCTGCTGTCTCAACAGTTCAAACTGTTGAGCACCCTGTTCTCTCAACAACTCTGCTTGTTGAGAACCTTGTTGGTGAAGCAAGGCTACTTTCTCGCGTTCTGCGTCAAGATCATTTTGAATGAGCTTGGCGATAGTAGCATGTTGGGCATCTCTTTTGAGAGCCTCTTGCATGACGCTAACAGCATGGATGGCCATGGTTAAACCCATCCGTTCAACCGCATCCCATTCGACATCTCTCAAATGGGATAGCCGTCACGCGTAGCGTGAAAGCTTTGGTCATCTTCATCATCCAGCATATTCATGTTAGATGTGTACGTGGTCCTTGGACGGACTACGAAGTGCTACCAGGTGTAACGGGGCACCATGAAGCTTGTACTGGTGACAGTACAAGCTACTGATTCTGATGGCAGAATAAGGCGGTGCCTCGGAACTTCACGTACACTCGTACGTGCAGAGGAAGACGGTAAGAAGAAGCGAGTACTTGGTTAAAATAAAAAGTAGAACTGTAGTTATCATAATTAAAGTCTGCTAATAAATCATTATTGATCTTCATCCAACTATGTCTAAATACAAATGTGTAAATCAACTATCTGCTCACCACTCATTGCGTGCGTATGTCGTGGCGCGTCTTCGTTGGTTGATATAATGGCCTATATCAACCAATTAGGAACTACTCGTAATTGCTGCAGAATAATTGTCCTTATGACAATATTCTAAGACCATAACTTTTATAGTTATATTCTATTAACAATATCTTATAAATTGTTATGTAACGCTTCACCCCAGTACAGATGGTTATTACTGAAACTTACTTTGCAGCTGTGTTTAAACACGACGGCAATGGAATTGGTCCAATCCAGCTATTGATATGCAGTGAAATTATAAATAGACGCTTGAATTATTTTGTGTGGTACAGGTGATTTCGGAGGACGACATGAACAGAACAGTGTAGTAGGTGATGGACAGGATCTTGGGCTATCAGAAATTGTAATGTGAGATACAGCCCGTAGATTTTATCGTTCTGAGGAGCACACACAAAAGACCGGATCTGGATGCCAAAATTACGGAGGCACACCTTGTTACTATTGGCCTGCCGGCAGGACGTAAATAATAGATCACTTTAAATCGATTCATATCAGCTGAGGCAGCAGCAGGTTAGGCAGGTTTAACTGTCCTGTTTTTTCAACCCAATTAACATTGTTGAAAGCCCAAAAGGCACGATTAGAATGAAAAAGGAGCATGATGGTCACACCTGTATACGTTAATGAGTCTCAGAAAAAGATCGTTTTTCTGCCTGCTCGTGCATAACCACGATCTTGAGTTCTGCGTCGTCACCAGTGGGTGCACCATTTATCGCGCTTATAAGCGAGCAAATAATGTGCTGCGGTGGCATATGCAAGCACAAAAATATGAGTATCGCGGCCTGGCATAAATGACACGGTGGCAAGGCCATTCTTTTTCAGTCAACAAATCAGCCCTGCGATCAAACTTTAAATTAAACTTTGTGAGTCTAGGGGGTCATTCCATGATAATCTGGATGAGGAACTCGAATAGTGACTAGCACCCACGCCCGAATAAAAGAGACTATGTAAGCTAGGTCAACAGCGTATAATGCTATTATTTTACATGGGAACGGAAGTCAGCTGGTAAACTATGTTTTATGACATCCAATTATCTGTAGCAGAGCTACTTGTCGCTTTATTACAAATGCAGTTCTTAGGAATAAAGAGTCTCTTAGTTATAACAACTGACAACAACTTACACTCGTTCAAGCGCACAAGCTTAACAATCTCGTTTCCAAAAGGATTGCGGTTCACAGAATCACACACGAACTAGCTGCTACCAGTTGAACAAGAGTAAGCACCTTTACAAGGCCAATTCTCTTAACAACACAATACGCCTTGACTAGGCACTAGTGTCCAACTATTTAAAAGGGAAACTGAACTTAATTTACTCTTTAAGTACGGTAATAAAACCATAAAAACCTTGTCTGAATGACTTCTACATTGCTATCCTATGACAGAAGTCGTATCTCTTATCCCTAGCCGATCAGGTGCGGAGTTGCCGTAAGTACGCGGAAACAAGACTGTACCACTCAGATCCACCGATCTTTGGTTGGTGTGTACACACAACATAAACGGTTAAATAACCGCCATGCAACCCCGTTTTAAAATGTGTAAAACTCGGTATCTCACAATTGAAGATGCTCGGACATGATGTTAGTCCTGGTAGGGAAAACGGCGGTTTGTAAGGAAGGTAACGGTACGGCTTTGCATTTAATTAAGACTTGATTGAAATTGAGTCACCGAACGGAAGATAACACGGTGGCTCTATGCATCACTAAAGATGTGTCATAATCCTGGATATTCAATCCATACCGACTTGTATTGTCACAGCATGGAGCGAATTTGGGATAATTGAGAGCAGTATAGATGTCTGTGGTGTGTCGCTTGTGTTTGAGTTATGTACTTAAAACCAACTCGAACACAAGCAAAAACTCGTTCAACAAAGATACGACATGCTGCAATCTGCAGAAGTGAGACATGAAAATTGGCTGCCTGCAAGTAAAAAGCAGTAAATAGCACGAGTCGAATGTGTAGGCTCTTTTGCTTGTCCATGTACACGACATAGTAAGGGCTTATTTACATAGCTCTTGAGCTCTCTACTACGGTACTTTTTAAAACGGATACGTACATCGGATTATCTCTCCGTCTGCTTTGTTGATAAGCATCTTTGGGGAAACGGTTGAGAAAACATAAGGGTGTAGAACAAGATAAAATGGTGGGGAATAATGTGCCTGGATATGCGCTTTAATAATGATGGAATCGGTGAAATGATCTGAACTGGATCGGAAGTCTTTTCAATGGATTATGTTATGGCTAATGATGTCGAGGGTTCTAGTTGAGGTAGCTCGCCGAGGTCTATCATTCGATCTTCACCATTAGAAGTGAGCATTTTCAGTTGTCCACTGCTGCGATAGATTTAAGCTTGCAATCAGATCTGCGAGCGAAGCCTTGAGGATTATAGATTGTACATATGCGGGGTACCGATATGCCATGTGACATGGATTCGATCATGCGCAAAGCAAATCGACTGTATTTAAGATGTTTTTATCCAATCAGTCACGCTCAAAAATGTGGCCACTTTTTTAGGAGCCTAAGCATTTATCGGAGAAGGTCAAAAAAGTTGAGGCGCCGTATGTAGATGTGCTTGCCCTACCAGCTGACAAAAGAATCTGAATGACAAGGAGACACTTTTCACTCAGTGAGTTGTGACGCTCGATACCAAAATTTGTAGTTGGATAAATAAAAGAGAAACTAACATACTGCGTTTTTTGCTCACAAAAGCTATTACTCAACTCATAATTTTGTTAATCTGGAAGCGCTACATCTATTTGTCATTACATGGTTCTGTGAGTGGTGTACATCTTCTGGTTGAATGGCGTGTCCAGGGGTCACATATATTCGCAATATAAAAAATGGCGACGTGGGTAACAATGCCTCAACAAACCCTTTCTTAAGCCGTGCTAAGATTAAATATGGGATCATTCTGTACGCATAATTGGCAGCGCTATAAATCGACCATAAGCAGATTGCGGTATCTTGTCAACGCTGCAAGTCTAACTCCTCAGAACTGACCAAACGAGCTGATTAAACGTTTAATCACCGGCTATATGCCGCTGATTGCTCAATTTGACGTTTGAAGAAGACCTGTCTGTCTCTTCATTGAATCCAAATAGCCTCGTTTTCTTCCTAGTTTGTGCCTTTGAGCAACAAGGGATAACTGACGAAGGCCTTTAAAGAACCGAGCATCCCGATTCTTTACCCTGGGTAGAAAGTCATCTACCGTGGAGCCCAGGTTGAAGAGGAGATGTCTTCTTGTAACTGCGTGCGCTACGGGAGGCAGCGCAGCGTGCAAATCGAAATGGGAGAACAAACCCTTCACTTTGAGGTGAGGGTTAAGGCAACATAAGTTTCTGAAGCGTAAAATACCTTATCCAGATAACTAAATTAACGTTGCACTGCTGACTGTGCAAGGGTGTGTGCGTCTGACTACGTCACTTACACGTACGTGCATTGGAATATTGCTTTACGGAGTTTGAGTACGCAGTTAAGGTAAGACGTAAACCCGTATTTATCGTAGTTGAGCTTTTTAAAAAGTCCCTTGGCTGCACTCTCCCGATCACGCTCTTCTTCATGGCGTAAAGTCCCGTTGGGTAATCCGACGACTCCGTTTTCTATGGTTACCAGAGTTGATCGTAGTGGAAACCTCCAGCCCGGATGTGGTTTCACCCACCTCCCTAGTTGCCGCTTCCCTTAGGCCAAAACCCAAGGTTTACAAGGCCGACTTGTTTGGCGAAGCTTCTAGCAGTTCGGGGGGTCCGATCAGCGTTACGGAAGACGTCCGAGCCCCAGCCAATAATCGGTTGTCTTCGACCGAGTACAAAGATCTTCCCAAGTCTAAGGTGCCCCGCGATCAGTGGATACCCGGGTATCACTGTTGTGTACCAAAATCTTCTGTTCAAGTTTCACCTTGGTCTGCGCGCCGGGTGAGCTAAATTAGCATGTTGGAATTGGGTTTGGAGTTCTTCTATCGCCATCTCTCCAGGCCCAAGCATTACCCTTTTCCAGCCTCTCCTGCTGTGTCGAAAGCACCTCCCATGTCTGAGTGGTCTCCCCAATTGATTCCTTCGGCGCGGGGTGCCGCGCTTTATCGTAAGGCGCGGCACCCCGCGCCGAAGGAATCCAGCCCGTTGGGTGGTTCTAGCAGTTGCTGGACTTATACCACTCTTTCGAAGAGCGCTATATCGAGACGTTGTGGGAATCAACCCATACCTTGCCCATTTCTTCCGCCGATCGGGTTAAAGATCCTGGGCTGGCGTATTCTGCAATCAGCGCAAACAGCGGCGATCGCGATCTGGACCTCCTTGGAAAACTATACTCATGTTCATACTCCAAGGAATGGTAGATGGCCTTTGCGACTTGGACATTCTGCTGGACCCGGTTTTCTTGCACCTACCTCGCTTACATGAGAAGCAGTTCTGGTACCCCGGGTTGGGGACTGGGAAGACTAAAATTCCTAATCTGGCTTTTGCTTTGTCGTTGACAAGCTCGGCTGAGCCATGGCGTAATCAGTACCGGACTTCGATCGCGAATCACCCAGGCATGTCAATCCCTCGCCTATCCTGTAAGTTCTTCGCCCCGTAGTCTATCGAGTTCAACACATTTCGTGTTTCATTTCTTCATACTGTCTTTAATCTTGATCTCTCCGGAAATGTCTTCTACTTCAGGCCTCTTGGGCCGCGATCGTGCTTCAATCGCTAAACATACTTACAAACATACCTTCCTCCTTCATACACCGCCTCCGGGTGTAACTTTTACCACCGTACGACCATGTACAACCTCCTTGCACACTTACACACCCCATCCACCTCGATCTGGTCTATACTCCTGGCTCTTCTTCGTGCATTTGCATCACTTCGAACCTATTTCGACTTATCCGATCGTGATCGAATTCTTGTAATAAAGCACCACAATTCAAGTCTGCTTCATCCACCCATGATGGATCGCTATTACCTTTCCATTGAATCAGAATTGACGGTGTACTAGTCCGTAACGCGTCTTTCGACCCGATCGAACGTCTACAATCTTTGTCACCTCGAATTCACCATCATCCAACTCGCCTTCTCAGCTATCTTCTGGTAGTAATGCTTCGTCGAAATCGACCCGATCGGACTCGTCTACCTTCAGTTGACTTTGAGGCCGCTCTGAGAACATCTTCACTGGCTTTAGCTTGGACACATGTACTATCGGGAACAACCTATCAGGTGTGCCTGCGATATCCAATTTTACTGCATGACCTCCACATTTTTCCATTACTCGAAAGGGTCCGTGCCACATATGAGCTAACTTCCGAGCATATCCATCCTATACGCGATCCAAATACAACCACAATTGTGCCCCTTGATCGATCTCTAGCAGATTTCTGTCGTCATTGTGACAATCCGATCTGTCCTGGATAGCGATCTTTAACCAATCGTTCACAATTGCTCTTGCCTGTTGATACTGACGCTGCATGCTATATCTCCATCTTCTTGGATCTCGATCGCAAGGTTTGACACTTCTCATTGGTAATGCCGCTTCCAACGTCGATCGGGGGTACCAGCCATGGATTAGATAAAATGGTGTATTTTCGCGGACTCGATCTTGTGCGGTATTAATCGCATAGGTTAATCTTTCTGCATATTCATCCCAATCTCTCTGGTTTTCGTCAGCGACACACATCTTAATCGATCGCGTTAGAGCTTGAATCATACGTTCTGCGGTTCCGTTCGCTTGAGGTCGACACACCATTGTGGCTTGTTGCTTCTGTCCCGCGATCTTGTTGAAAGCTCGAAAGAAGTCAGACATAAATCCTGGCTCCCGATCATGACAGATGATTTCACTCGCACCAAATCTTCGAAATACGCTTTCTTCATAGTTCTCTGCAATCGTCTGTGCAGTTCGGGACGAAGTCGCTTTTGCGATCACGTAACCCGAGAACAGATCGACCCACAACAGCAAATCAGTATTCCCCCTAAACGATCGCGGTAAAGATGGGATATGATCCATTGCCAGAATTTGGAATGGGTACGTCGCTTGCAAGCTGCCTGGAGACCCACCTCGATCTTGCGGGCGACCTTTGCCGGTTTCACAATCAATACATTCGCCATTAAAGAGTTGCACGCTCCGGTACAATCCTCGCCAATGAAAATTCACCCTGATCCGATGGTATGTACGGCCTACCCCTTGGTGCCTACCCTCTAGGTTAGTATAGTAGTGGTGTAGGACGTCTTGTTGCAGCAACTCTGGAATTACCCGACGAATCGACTCTCCACGATCTTCGCTCATTGATGCCACCCTAGGGCAGAAAAATAGCAGTCCACTTTGGTCGACTTCGTAGTCTGGTGAGATCAGTGCGCATATCTTTGCGTCTCTAGCACTCAGAGTGGCTATATTCCCTATCAGGTATGTCTTCAAGTTCGATAGCCAACTTTCCTCATTTTGCGCATGGTTTATACGTTCGATCCGGACTTGTTGTACAATTTCTTCCTGTAAAACTGTCTGGGGGCATCGTCTTCGCGTCGTTGATCGCGTGATCGCGGCTACCTTGACTGGGTGGTTAGTCTGTTTTGGTATCAGTAGTTCATGTAAACGATTAAGGGTCACGAGATCGTCTCGTTCTTGGTCTGATACTGCTACATCCTTTCCCCTGACGTAACGCCTCGATCGCTAGTCGATCAGCACTCTGGTTCCAGTCCCGTTTCACATGTAGCAATTCGTGTTTTGGCCAAGATCGGAGTTTCCCCATTGCCTTATGTTTCAGAAGTTGTAGTCCTGGTGCCTTACAGTCGATTTCACCTCGCATCTGTCTTATTACCAAGTTCGAGTCACCACAAAAGATCACCCGACCTATGATCTGATCGGACACTGACTCCAGACCCAGCAACAGCCCACAATATTCTGCCTCGTTTACCGTCAAATCATCCGCAAATTCTGAAGTAGCCACCACGATCGTCCATTCAGGCAACTTCCATATCATTGCGCTGTAAGTGCCACCTTTCTTCTTTACCCTAGCCGATCCATCGAAACTGACCACCAGGACACTTTCGCCTACTTTGACTGTGGGTGGTGGATACTAATGTTTTTTATTTCGTGGTTGTTTCCTTGGAGCGATCGCAATCAGCACTTCATCTACATCCTTTCGAGGTGTTATACTTGCAGCCAGCGTACCTAGCACTTCGTCTTCGCCTTTTTCGCACCGTCTAATATTTAACGTCCAGTTCGATAGTAACGCCGACCATCTCCCTAGTCTTCCGTTAAGACCCGACGACTGCAATAGCCAAGCCAACGTCGAGTATCTCGTAAGCACCATGATCTCCCGCGAAAACAACATCGTATAACAAATGTCTAACATTCGGAGGAGGGCTAGCACTTCTTTCTCAACAATTCCGTAATTGACTTCGTCGGAGTTCAGCGTGCGACTAGAAAAAATGACAGGCCAATACGTGCCGTCATACTCTGAAGCAATGCGGCTGATACCGCCCACTTACTGGCGTACACCACAATCACCGGTGCTCGATCTGGGTCGAAATGTCTTAAGATCGGTGTTTTAGCAATTTTGCCCTTTAGCAAGTTAAAAGCCATCACCGCTTCCTACCATCGACTTCCATCTCCAGAATCTAGATCGCCCCCTGTTTTCCGGTCCATATCGCACCCTGTTTTTTTGGCCCAGATCGTCGCAGGACTCATTTCGCGAATCATAATCACGATCGGGTTCACTGTTGGATGCCATTATCCAAACTTCTTAATCTTGGCTGATCTCGTGGAAATCTGCTTCCCGTAGCTCGTAGAGCACGGACGCATATATGGCGAAGTCTTCGATAAAACGACTGTATTAATTTAGGCTTCCCAAGAATGATTGCATTGATCACAGAGTTCGAGGGAAGGGAACATTCGCAATTGAGTTTAAATTCTTGGGATGAGCTTCCAACCCTTTGTGTGAAACTTGGTGGCCTAGATAGTCGACCTTACAGCGCCCCCAGAAACGCTTTGCCGCACTGGTCGATAGGTTCCATCGGTCACACACCTTTAGCAATCGTTCCACCTTTTCATACAGGGATGACCAGGATTCAGCAGGTATCAAGATGTCATCGATATAGGACCTTCGGCCTAAAACTGATGGTCTTGGATCTGTGTCCGGCACTCCGTCAATGAACACATCGGTTGGTGTCGACGATGGTACTGCATGCGAGTTAGGTGTTAGGTAGATCTTGAGATAACCATACAGTGCATTGTCGATAAGTCGTTGGTATATCTGGGGAGCGTTTTTAGCCCAAAAGGCATTCACAACCATTCAAACAAACCCGACGGCGTGATGAATGCAGAAATAGCTCTTGCTCGTTCCGTCATTTCTACTACTCAAAAACCACTCGCCATATCTAACGAACAATACCACATCGCTTTATCCAAGTCTTGTAATAATTCGCTGATTGGTGGCATAGGGTTGATCATCAATCTTGTCAACTGATGCACCCTCCTGGTAATCGATGCACAGCCGTATATCCTCCCCATTTTTCTTGATAATCACCACGATCGGAGAAGCCCAAGGTGAAATGGACGGTTGAATGATCTTGGCTGATAATAATCCCTTAATCAGGTCCGCCAATTTTTCTCGATATTTAGGTGCCACCGATCGTACTCATTGCGCGATCGGTTTGGCACCTCCAACATCAATGTCACATACTGCTCCACGCGCAGCTGGAGGCAAGGCGTTTCCTTTTCCTATGAGTAAGTGGCGATTTTTCCAAATCAGTTGCCTCAGCTTCTCCTGATCGTCTGTCAGCGGGAAACCTGGATCGCTAACCTGGATGTCATCTATAGCCACTTCCTTTGTGGGCGCAATTATTTCTGGCAAGAGTGCCATATGTTGGTCCACATCTTCCGCAAATAAATCTTCACCATCGTGGCGATAAGCCACCGATTTTGTTTGTATCTCGTCTGTCACGTCTCCCTCGCGATTCAGTACTGTAGCATTCTGTATCTTTTGATCTGACAATTCGAGCTCTTGATCGTCTCCGACCGGGTGATCATCGCCGATTGCGATCTTTTGTGCTTGTCTGATTACGTCGTCCGAGTGTTCATGTGACCGATAGCCCTCTTATGCCTTCACTACGGTATTGACCACGGCATGTGCCTCGAGTGATCGCTGCTCGTCGCTGTCGGGGCGATCCTCTTTCACGATCTGGCGTTCTGCGACATTCTTCATCTTTGCTTGTGGAGCTAGCAGATCTGATCGGCTTCCCTCCATATTCCTTCCTAGTTTATCTCTGTGGGTCAGAATCTTCTTTGGGATGGGGTATGACGGGTGATTCACTAAGTGCCTCGAACACTCGATCGGGTGTTCCTTGGTTGATTCCGTTGTAGCTTCAAACGCTAGAGTCTGCCGTTCATTATACTGGCGTGATCCAACTGATACATAGCCCGGCAATCGAGGTACCACGTCCGTCATCATCCACCACCCTAAAGGGATATCGTGATTGAGAATCACCTGCTGATCGACGATGTTGGTCAGTATCAAGTACTTGATCTGTCCCGGTCCAGTATTCACCGTCGGCACCCATTTTTTATCCCGTCTCACCCATAGTTTGGACTTAGGGAAACCTGCTCCAATCCTCATCTCCGTGGATTCTCCAGAAGGAATTACTATATGTTGGTCTGGGATAACGATCGGTTGCACGTTTACCCCATTCGGAGGCCTGCGCCCTGCCAAGTGATTTTTCACCTCATCTGGCAAACAAAGCGTACCGTCCGCCAAATCTAACCGTATTCCCGCTGGCACCATAAAGTCCAAACCTAAAATCGCTTCTTGGCCCACTTGATCGCCCACCCAAACGTCAAAGTAATACACCAGCGTTCCGTTTAATGTGATCTTGATTTTAGTGCGTCCTTCCGTCATGTAGGCATTCTCCCCGATTACCACACATTCCTGTCTCTGGCTGTCATCAATCACACATCCCACCTTACGAGCAAAGGTGGCGTCTATGATTGAGACTTCGGCTCCAGAATCGAATAGCATGGTAGCCTTCTTGTTATTAATTTTACCCACCGCTTTAGCCTGTTTAAAACATTCTTCTGGCGTGAGATATTTCCAATATCCTCTCGATTCCCCCGGCGCTAGATCGAGTTCCATCTTAACGGGAGATCGTAAATGTTCATCCACCTTTTTTACACTTGAAATACCACACAACCGATGGTGTTCCAATCACATGTATTAGCGGTCGGGTCGATACGATTGTTACTTTCTTGATTGATCCTGCCCTGCTCCACAAATGCATATATGCATAGCCTAGAACGCTCGGCTCGTGCCAGATTCCAACCTGGCGAGCGTCTTAGTTTAACACCTTTTCTGCCTTGGTCAGTAGTAGTCCTGCGTGCTTGGTTGGGACGTACCACTTGCGGATCAGGTTGTAAAACTCTTCCATGGGACATTGGCCGCTCTCGTAAACTTCCCCACAAGCGGAACACACATGTAGACATTTGTCCGATGGGTGCCCTTTCGGCCTCACTTCTGACAAGCCAATCTTTTCCAGCATCCGCGATCGTCATGTATTTTCGAGCCGCAGTGTGTGTAGGCTTTCGCAACACCTCCCCGATCGCGATCATTATCTCGGTCTGTCCTTCGCGATCTGTCTCGTTGATCCCCTGGGTCTGCAGTCTGATCAGTGATAGTCGTCACACAAACCTTACGGCGAAACTATTCTTCATCTGCATCGTCCGAACTTGAGCCTGAGTCGCTTTCCTCACTTTCTGCACGAATGGCCTTCACCATCCGTGGTGTATTCGAATATACTTGGGCTGGCGTTGTAGCCGATCTCGATCGGTACTTGTTCGAGTCATTCGGATCCTTATTCTGTCGAAAACTCATGCGCTGATAAGCGCGTAGAGTTTCTTTCATCGTGTTAGCATCATGCACTAGCAATAAGGTCAGTTGCTTCGCCAACTCTCGATCATCCAAAGTGTCAATCAAGTGTTCTACATGCTCACGTCGGCTTGCTGGCGATCCATCTCTGAACGCCACTTTTGCTCGCATTCCTGCTACATTCAACCGGTCCAAGTATTCCAACGGGGTTTCATTCGGTCTCTTCCGCGCGTGGTAGTATTGCCTTTCAGCTGACATTCCATATCCTCCATATCGGACCCTGAAGCCTTCCGACAACGACTTCCAATAATTGCGGGTCGATCGGCTCAACTGGCTGTACCAACTTCGGGCAGGTCGTGTGAGCAGCTCTCCAAATACCAGACATTTCTCGTGTTCTGGAGCCTGATCGCGTAGAAAGGCAGTCTTCATCTTGTTAAACCAACCTCTAGCACGATCTGCGTCTTGATCACGTCCTGTAAATTCTTTCAGATCGGCCATCACCGACAATCTAATCCTCTGTGCGCTGAAACCTCCCGTAGGGGCGGTTCCTGCAGTTGCCACTTGTGGTCGTCTTAGATCATATGGTCCCCTGCGTTCTGACTCGTGTTCTCCCGGCCGATCGCGGTATGAGTCTACTGAATCCATTTCGACGTCTGGGACGATCGGGTAGTTAGATACTTGTTCTTCGCGATCGCGAATGAATTTGTCCATGGCGGCCTTGGAATATGTTTGCAACTGGCTTGTCTCCACCGTGTTTGCATTCTGTGAAGCCGGAATTTGAGTCGATCGTATTCCATTGTTAGCCGGGTCGAGCCTGTTTTTAAGCATTGCTGCCCCTGTCGGTCCCAGCGACATCCGCTGCATCCCAAACGACTCGTCTGGGTCCATATCTGATTATGCCGAGGCATAGCGTGACGACCCCGTGTATTCCTCTTTCACGTTGCGGTTGGTTGACTCTCTCTCTCTTGTCTCAGGTGTCCTTCTTCACTCTTGATTCGCTGGCTCAGATGTCCTTCTTCACTCTTGATCCATTGGCTCATAGGGTTGTGAGACCCTGTCAGTGGAGTTAGCTTTTCGAATAGTAGCTGTCGTGCTTTGATCACCCGATCGTGATTAAATTCTAAGAGCGTTTGTGCGATGAAAGCTCCAGCTGTAAATCCAGCGTCTCTTAGCAGCTGAATTAGCCGATGCTATGCCTCGAAATGATTCGAGGTCACTTTCGGTGGCGATACTGGACCTTGGGTCGACCCGATCAGCTTAGGTTTCAGCACCTTTAGGACTGGGTCTTCTGCAAGATGTTTTTTCAGTTGTTGCCAATGGAATTACCAGGTGATCTGTTCCAATTGCCAGCTTTCTTATTCCACATCCTGACCTTCTGCCTTGATCTCTTGCTTGTTTCGATGTGGCTCTGCCGTCTTAGTCTTTGACCAGGCCAACTTACGAGTGTGTTTTCTCGCCTTTGGTTGGGCGGTAGTTTTAGATGAAGATCTTTCAGTTTTTACTGAAGGATTTCCATCTGGCAGATCGTGCTGTAAAGCACGATCCGCGGTGGTCCATGAAGGGAACCTCAGGAGGGATTTGAGGTTTTTTTCTCTGATCAGCTTGGTGATCTTCCTCTTTGACTTTCTTGTCATCATAGCCCCTCCCAAAACTATGATGATCTTGGGACCCTTTCTCTTCACGTGTCTGTGGCGATCCAACTTCCGCTGACGCTCCAATCCCGGATTCAGTCTTGATCTTAACATCTTCATCTCGGGACTCACGGAGAAATCCCGAGTCACCAAAAGATCCGGGCCCGCGCACCATTGTGGTGGAGTGGGGTTCGCTCATTTTTTGAGGCGATCCCGACTCTCCACTGGCGCCTGGACGACCGACTAACGGAGGGGGTACTCCGATTCCTCTTGTACTTGTTTCCTCCTCACCTTTTGTACCCGTCGGCAGGGCGGGTTGCACTCTTCTTGGTGGACTCGACGATACGCTACACTTGACCGTTGTAGAGATTGGTGCTGATCGGGTGGAAAATCCTCACCCGATCGCGTGTTCTGGGTTGGCGCTCTCCTAGAGTCGCCGTGATATGCCCTGATCACCTTGTGTTAAAATGTGTACTTGAGTCGCGACCCTTTCTGGCCACTTGAGCCGTCTCGCGATCTTGTACTTCAACCGATACGGTTGGCTGCGTCCGATCGCAGTAGGGGTGTGTTGAGAGTCCTAGCACTCCTTATCAAATAGCTCCAGGAGTGATCGTTCTATCCTTGATGTCGAGATTCTCAGACGTCGGGAGGCCAAAATATCCAACCCGGGATAAGATCGACACGAATGTGTTTAGAAGCAAATTGAATTCTGTTTAATGTTAATCAATTAGGCCCTCACACCTTACCCCTATAACTCGGAAATCAGATGCCACGCATCGCCTCTACAGATCGCCCCTTGTATCCATGGGGCACAGACCTGACACACCAACCGTCTGATCGCATCAGGGCATGGTCCACGCCGGATCGCAGTCCCTCAATCGAGGTCCCTTGATCGCGGCCCCTGATCGCGGTCCCCTGATCGCATCCCCTGATCGCGGTACCCTGATCGCGGTCCCTCAATCGCGGTCCCTCAATCGCGGTCCCCTGATCGCAGTCCTTTGATCGCGGTCCCTTTCGCCATTCTGAACCGTTCTGACCGGATGAGATATTTCCGTGAATGATCCCAACGGAGCCATACACATGATTGTTCCTCGTCCCACGATCATTCCGCCGGTCCCCACTCCGTACTTAGGCATACGTTTGACGTTTTACGACACCGATCTTGATCGACTTTACCACACATCCACAACAGTGGACAAGGCGATCTCGTTGCGATCCGGGTGACTTATATTAAACACCCTACAAGTACCTTGTGATCGCATAAAAATTTCCGCCCGATCACAACAACCCATTACAAAAAAAACACGGTCAAGTTTTCTTTCGTCGCGAGTCCAACGAGAAGAGTGCAGCCCGCCCTACCGACGGGTCACAAGGTGAGCAAGAAATTACAAGACACGAAAACGGAGTTCTCCCTCTGACAGTCGGTCGTCTGGGCATTAGTGGAAAGCAGAATCGCTTTATAAAATAAGCGATCGCCACTTCACCACAGTGCCCTGGGATCGTTGCGATCTGGTTTCGAGATCGGCTGATCTGGTCAGAAGTGCGCAGTGTGGAAAGACAAGTCTTGATTATTGCCAAAATGAAACGTGTCGATCTGCCGTGTTGATCGCGTCGATATTGCTCAGTCTTGTCTTGAACGCCTTGTATAGAACTCTTGACCCCTTGAGCCGTCCAGAGATCTTGTAACCAAAAGCCTCCACCGTGTTGCTGCTACCCTATAAGTGAGTTGAGTGTGTAAGATCGCGATCGATCTGGGCCAAACTCCCCGAGATCCTTCTTGATAAACTTGGCCAACGATCCAAAATCATTCTATGATTTCCTTGAGCACGCGTATCTAGAGCCGTCGGTAAGCCAAAGAAATCTTGCCCGGAAAAGGGAGGACGCGTGGAGTTTATGGAACAAGTAGTTTCCAAGTCTGTTTATTTACCAATTACATTACTAGCCAGCCTATCTTTAAGCCTATTCTTAACTATAAGTCACTCTCAAACCGTTAATACATTAAACTTGGATTGCTCCCTTGCCACGTGTCGAAATTTTGTGCTCTGTACTGCAATGATAGCGCCAGTGTTCCCGATCGTACTTAGATCAACAAATGTATCCAAAATTTAAAATTTGGTACCAAATACTCATTCTTGACGACATAGTACCCTAGAGGACCCAAATTACCGAAAATGTCTAAATTCACTTTGTGACGTCAATTAGGACGGCTTCCACTGGCTCTTTTAATATGGAAATTTTTGACATCACTAAGGGACCTCCAACCAGTAGATTCCACATGATCCCGTATCTTCATCAACCTTTTATCCATGGTCAGTGTGGAGTATGACCGATCGGTCGTTTAAAACCAAGATGTTGGAGGTCGATTTGGTCTAGGTCGGCGTTTAATACTTTCATTTCCTCGTACGTGCTTAACATCATTCTCCAGTGTTATCAAATCGAAAGCTTTCACCAAATACCTCAACGTCGGCTCTTTTGGCTCCGCTGAGTATGCAAGACTTCCAGATCGGTGTATAATTAACTAAAATTAGTACTCTCATTATGGTTTCTGTAAAAAGTATCTCCGCATGTGGCTGCTTTCTTCGCAAAATCACACCCTATCTTTTGGCCCCAAATACACCTTTTCAAAGTGAATTGGTCCCAATATCCACGACCGTTGCCTTATCCAGTGACTTTGACGTTCCGATGTCCGTCAATCACAAGACTTTCGCATATCAATTTGCGATCCAGTCTTCACCTGCTTTAATATGCGCATCCTTGTCCTCGACCAACATTCAGGTGAATTTTACGACTTCATCCCACTTCCTTGTCCCAGATTACATCACGAAAAGCGTCTTTCTATGCGCCTCGTATCGTATCGTTCCATGAAAATCCTTCTGTTTGTCGTCTTGTCTCAGATTGATCCAAAGAAGTTATTCGGGTTTGTCGCCTTGTCTCAGGATCGCCCGTCTCTGTCATCGTAGTCGCAATCGGGCTGGCTCGTTGATCCTTGTTGAGATCGCCTCCCATCTCTCATTGGATCGCCAGATATCACGTTGTTGTTATCTGCCAGTTAGTGGCGTTTCATTGGGTGGTCACCGATCCACGTCCCAAATAATTGATCAGTGACTTTACGACAGATTAAACTGTCGCGGGGGCGCAACTTCATCCTTGTGAGGGGGATCCCGCGCTGGATATATCCGACCTCTGTTTTTCAGTGATTGACGTTGATAAAAGTTATTCCGAGCCCTACAATCGACTAGGGCTCGAAGCGACATTCGGGTGCCACTTGGAGTTTCAAGCTAATGAGGTTTCCCTTATTAGCTGAAGTATCAACACACAATAAATGCGTGTTGGGAGCAGATCTCGTGAAGAGGCATGCAGATTCACTCGACTTTGCAAGATTGATAGGGTTCTCCTCACCTACTAACCTGAACATTTTTTGGTCGTCCATCACAGTGTGTCGTCTTTGAAATAACTTCGGACCCGCGCCTCGGACCCTTCCTGGCTTCTCAACGGATACAGTATCCTGCGGTGCGTGGTACACGTATAAAACACTGCATTCGTATGCTTAATGCCCTGTATTTTGAATTCTGGTTCGCATGTCAGAAATTTCACTAAATTTTGGTACTTAAAAGATTGTACTCTCAGCTTAACAAATTATTTTGGTTTTAAATTTTCGATTTCAGGTTGCCTTTGGGGGACGACAGAATTTCGATTTCATGTGAGTTGTTCTTACACTTAAATTGTCTTGTTTCGAATGCGGGTTGCCCCTTCCAGGGTTTTAAATTCCACTTAAAAGAGATAGATCATAATCAGATCATATGTGAGAACGTACAAGAACAAAGTACTTATCGTTTGTTTAAGTGGAGGTAGTCAGTGGTGCAGCTCGTAACATGACGTATGTACTGGCTGTACGAGTGTACGTCACGTTTACCTTGCTTAATTCTCAGGAGTTCAGAGAAAGCCCTGAACTCAGCTCATGGCGGCTCACATTTCTTTAGAGCAGAGACTTAAGAAGTATAACGAGCTTAAGACACATGGGTCGTGTAACTTAAAGCCCAATGATCAAGTCTTTGCACTCCATGTCAAGTTTTAATCAGCAAATGCGATCTGCATTTGCTCATCGACGATTTGGCGAGCCTTTAGGAAATCGCACAAATCCACGAACTACCTCAACCGAGGGTGTTTATCAGCTCCCTTATTCATGGAGTCTTAATCTTCAGAGTCACGGGTCGACGTACACACGTTTACCCGATATCAGTGACCTGGTTCTATCTCAACTGTTCTGACTTTTGATTACTACGTTCTCTCGACAACTAAGTCTTGTTGGTAAAGCAAGTTTTTTTTTTCGCTTGACGTCAGGTTAATTTTGAATAATTTTGGTGATGGTGGCGTGCTGTCCGTCTGGCCTTAGGGCGGACATCATTGCGCCAACGGCTTCTCGCCCTATCGTCGAACTAAATTTCAAGCTCATCCGATTCAATTTGACTCAAATAGGAGTAGCATACGTGCGTGGGATAGAAATCGCTTTTCTCATCGTCCAACATGTTGTTATACAAGCTACGAAGTGCTACACGGTGTATCTGGGTACACCTTTTCCAGATAACTCAAATAACATTGCACTGCTGACAGTGCAAGGGTGTGTGCGTCCGTCTCTGTCGCGTACACGTACGTGCACAGGATGATCGCTGTACGGAGTAAGAGTAATCAGTAGAGGTAAAAAGTAGACCTGTATTATTACAGTCAAACCTTCATTAATTCCCTATTTGACTTCTTTTAACTATGAATAAATATAAACATACATTATAACGTTCTGAGCACCACCATTGCGTGCTTCTTTCGAAGTTAGACTTTATTGGTCAACATCTCAATTTTTAAATCAACAAGCCGATTCTTTTCAAAAATTAATGAACATTGTGTTACATCTGCGGAGAAATTAATTATTTGGTTGGATAATATTGTGAGAATAATGTGCTCGTCCTAACCAAATATTCTTACTTGACAAATGCCTTATGTAAATTAACGTGAAACGGAGCCACACAGGTACAGTCGCCGTCCACCGAATACCTTCTATTTTAATTTTATCTTCAACTTGTCGGCACTGTTGCCGAGTTTGACTTCCGAGCCACACGAAGCGAACTTGCCTGGACGTGATTAAGATTGGCCCAGTCCAAGTGCGTCAGCTCCCCATCGGGTGATCGGTCTGGTGCCCGGCTATTCTTACGACTTTAGCGACCTGTCTGCGCCCCGGACAGGATATCCGATTCCACGTGCCTTTTGCGCAGTATCTTCCGTAATGACCGATGAGCCGAGCCAAGTAGACTTAGCCAGCAGGAGAAGATGGTGTAGTTCAGGCAGCGGCACAACGATAGCGTAAAAAGCAATAGCACTTGATCGACGTTTAACATTTACCATTTATAGGGCTTCGTGAGCCTGGGCCCTTCTGTGTCAGCAAAGAAGAATGTTGGTGTATGCATTCCATGCAAACTCAAGCATACGAGGACATGGAATTTTTTTTTCATTTTGTCAGCTGTATTATAAATTCTGATTATCTTAGGCATTTTATTCGATTATCAAGCCAATTAATTGAGGTTTTAACTCGCGGGTAAAAAAGGCGTTTTTCTGTTTCCCTATAATTTGAAATATTTTACGCAAACAGATTTATAAAACTGAAATTTAAATTAATATTGGAAAAATGTTTGATAATCTCGTCCAGCAGTGTCCCGGGCGTTGTCGCGTCCTGCGCGAATAGGGACGCAATATAAGGCTTTTCTGTCCCATCCTGCGCTATTCAGAGTCCTGATTGTCAATTGATATTCTGCTAAGAAACAAAGGATCTTATACTAAGCTTTAACCCTTTCTTTGAGAAGTAAACACACATATCAGTCATTTCCAAAACGGTAATTTCGTGTGTAAAGTATGTTCGTTTTCGTTTGACAGATAACAGGGCACAATCTTGCTGTAACCCAAAGTTACGGATAGGTACACACTTATAAATCGCGTGTGGCGCAATGATTGTCTACATGATCAGGCATCATTTATACATTAATGTGACATCATCCTATGTCAACCGACATAATGCACACCTGTTCATGCCATAGAAGATATCGATTTTACCTTGTAACGACACTGCCTAAACTTGTTGCGAGCGAACGCCGCGGTGACTTTCAGAATGCACCGACATCCATTTGTTGATGCTTTAAATTGCCTTCGACCTACTTGAGGCGATATTCATAGTATGTATGCGAGTAAATCGCAAGATTTTTTTCGTTCAGCTACTAAAAAATTCGATGAGCAGTAGATAATACGCTAATTATTGAGTGGTCATCCTCACAGTCCCCTCTGATCTCTCCCTTTTTTATCTCTCTTCAGCTGCAGCTACTGCTCTGGATTTAAGAATTGATATCCTCGTTGCCTTAATTGGCATTGCCACCTTTACTTCGTCTTTCTCGTATCATCTTCTCTTTATTATTGCCACCCTTGTGTTTGTCCATTTACTGCCGGACGAAGTCGCATATGTCCTTCTTAGCTTATTTAGTAATTTTTAAGGTCTCCTCGGTCTTTGAAATGAAGATGTTTTGCCCTCATTACCGATTTTAAGTATTTTAAGGTTGTACATGATAGTTCGATGTTGAACGCAGTCCTGATACTGATATACTAGCAATTTTTCTAGCTGAACATATGCGCGAACGACTGTGGAGCTGATAAACGATCTTAGCAGGATCGCCTTGTACCGAGCCTTTACCCATCGCAGTGGCCGCTTCGCCACTAGCAGTGCTCTATGGTAATAAAAATCGATTGCGCCTGTGACAGTAACGAAAGAGAAAGGGTAGACGTTGTATTTAAATGACCATTTATCATTGCTAGTTTCGATGGATCACTTACAACAGAGGAAGTAGGCATAATTAAAAAGGAGAAAACTCTGCAATTCTGTTTTATCGAACATGTAAAGATAGAAATTGATTATGTTTGTACATGTCTGAGCAATAACAGTCTGCGCTGCTGCTGAGTATCTTGGAGGGGAGATTGCGTGCACGTCTGAAAGAGTGATCACTACCAAATCATCTTGGCAATAATAATCAGTGTAAAAGTAGATGGGCAGTAGAGATTAGTCGCGGGGTGTATTTTGCATTTGAGTGCAAAAAGTCTCTTCACAGTTTGGTGATGTGTATATTTGCAAATAGTTAGCTAGGAAAAGGTATCGTAACACACTTCAAGTCGTGCGACCTGTCAAATTTATTCTGCCATATAATCCTTGAGCTGACTGAGCTGTCATTCCTGTTACTTCGGTGGCATACGAAGCCCGCCGTCGAGACGAATCGTCTCGCCGTTGATCATTTTGTTGTCAATAATTGCATGTACCAAATGAGCATACTCTTCGGGGTTTCCCAAACGACTTGGAAATGGGACACTGTCGCCAAGTTCCTTTTGCATTTTCTCGGGGAGTCCTGCCAAAAGTGGCGTCATAAACAGACCTGCAGCATAACAACATGTAGTTTTACTTTAGTGACCGACGTACAATTAGCATCAGTCTGTGGTGCTTTCAACGCATTTTACCTGGCGCAATTGTGTTCACGCGGATACCGTAAGAGGACAGGTCTCGTGCAAGAGGAAGCGTCATTCCTACGACGGCTGCTTTGCTGGTCGCGTACGCCACTTGTCCGATTTGCCCTTCGTATGCAGCAATGCTGGCAGTATTGATGATGACGCCGCGCTCGCCGTCAGGGCCCGGCCTTGCTTTCGACATGCTACATCGACAATAACTCTGACTAAAATTCTTGCTATAATAAAAGAAGCTTCATCCACTCACCGTTCAGCCGCAAGCCGAGCAACGTTAAATGACCCAATCGTGTTCACGCTTAAAGTCCGTTCGTAAGTACTAAGCGGATGCACGCCTTTCTTGCTCAGCGTCTTGATCGCCAGAGCAATACCGGCGCAATTGACGGCCGTGTTCACAGGCTCACCGAAGACCGATTCAGCCAGGTCGAGTGCTGACGCCACATCTTCCTCCTTTGTTACCTACTGACCAGTCACACATGTTTCTATACCACACAATTGCAAACTCGCAGGAAAAAAGCTGGCGTCTTGCAAACCATACATCGATGGGGCTAAAGTGGCACGATGCGCCCAGATCTCTTGCGACAGTCGCTCCTTCGCTGCTTGCGAGGTCGCACAGAATCACGCGCGCTCCGTTTTGCACGAACCGAGTGGCAGTGGCCCGGCCCAGACCAGAGGCTGCTCCGGTGATGATAGCGACGCGAGAGGACAAAGCCATACGATCTATCGAAAATGATTTCTCCCTTCCGGAAGTCAAGCGTGGACCACAATTAATTGACACGCAAATACGTATGGTACGCCACTTCATCACTTCAAGAAGCAGCCGGTGTAATTGATGTCTCGCAAGATTAGCGAGCCATGCAATTTGCTTCGAATCATTGATGGTGACATGAAGTAAGGTGACTTGTGTAGCAGTAATACGACTTGCCGAGTTATAAATACGGAATAGCTAATTTCACACCCCTTTTCCTTAGATTCACACCCTTCCTTCCAAATATTTCATAAAAATCCCTATTCAATTTAAGATTTGTTTTCTGACAAAGGTATTACTCGATAATACCTTCGACGCGCGAACTCGAGAAGTACACGAAGCCGACGGGGTACATTTGCCGTACCCATCTACGTAACCTCCTTTGGGTATTGACTTTGCTGTCGTTTAAGCTATACCCGAGCTGTCCGTGGGAGATCAAGATTGCAGCCGTCTGATCGTCGACCGCAAACTGGCGCCGCGCTTTCATGGCAAAGAGATGAAGGAGGAGGGATTCACTCTCCGGTGTCCGATCTGCTTTATGTTGGAAATATAGACGGGGGTAGACTGCCAAGGTGGTCCATCTATTGACCGAATGGCGCTGCGTGACGTTACGTTGTTTCTAGTTCTACCCTGCGAATCGGAACACGTCGAGCTGCTGCAAGAAACCCATTTGCTCCGATTGTTATCTTCAGATTCGGCCGCCACGCAAAACGATTTCGTGCGTGACGACAGTTTGCTGTCCAGAGACTCGAGATTGACGGCTTCTGACTCACGTGTCTTTTGTGTGGACTGTCTGTAGCTGTCCATCTTGCAACCATGAAGGGTTTACTGTCCTGTACACGCCACTGACACCGACTGAGCTCACCTCGACCCATTCCGTGACAGTAAGCGCAGCCCCTGATTCTCTTCTTTCACTGTGCGGTTATATGCTAAGCCCTATGTTTTGCGTTACATTATAGAACGGAATGTCTCCGCGTCGAAGTAGCGCCATTGGCATCCCCAAAGCTATAGAAACAGAGTGCACTATGACGTCAAGTCTGCAGAGTGTGCAGTACGCGTCAGTGGAAGACCGTGATCGGATTCGCGATTCGCTTCGCTTGGAGCTTAGCATCAGCGACAAGCCTGTCACCAACAGTCCACACCCGAATCGTGTCGCAGCGCTGAATAATGCAGCGTCCCGCGTTGCGACAACACCCGCAAACGCTGCGCTGCTAGAGGATCTGATGCTCTAGGAAGCTATCTGGCGGTCGATGCAAGATGTTAAAGTAAAAAAAACGACGAGAAACGAGGGAAATGGCAGAATGATCGCCTACCTAACAACGTGAGTGGAGGTGCCGGTGGAGGGCTTGACTGTAACGTCGGCTGTGCTAACGGTGTGGTGCTAAACGCATCTCAACTCAGCATTAACGCCCGAGATGTGCTACATTATCCCTCCAGCTCATTCACATCTCACTACCGCAACAATGCTGCGCCCCCAGTGCAAGTGTCTGACACACCGAGTTGGTATTGCGGCAGCGATTAAAGTTAGGTGTCGTAAGGCTTGGTGCAGACAGAGATGCTTCAGGTAACGTAGTGCCCACGGCTGTGGAAAGATGGGTGACGTGCTGGGAGTAGTAGTAATGGGCGTACGAACGAAGTTCGATAAGGGCGAGAACGCGGACGAATACGAAAACGGTATGCTCGTTAAGTTATTTGAAGTCGCCATGCTCCTTTTCAATCATTGTCACCCATACGTTTAACGATAGCATAGTCATCACATTGGCTTTGGCGTGTACATTTTCAATACATCAGGCGTCTCTCTAGCTGTTGCTGTGCAAGTTCGATTATGTAATCGACGGTTGGCTGAGAATACTCACGCTTGTGGTTACTGCGACCACAGGCGTGAGTAGTATCTTCAGTATTTCTTACGTATTACTTGCCAATTAATGGCCTAGATTATCGAGTAACACCTTTGTCAGAAAACAAATCTCAAAATGATTAGGGATTTTATATATAATTTATGAAGGAAGGGGGTAAATCTGAGGAAAAGGGGTGTAAATATAGCTTTTCCCTTTAAAATTTTTGTAAACGACAACAGGTTGCGATTATTCGACCAAACTCGAGCGAGTGTACTGTCTGATATTCAACATTGACACGCAATTCCCAACTGCCAATTTTACTGCGAGCCCGAAGAGTGAAGCTATTAGTGAGTCTGCGCAAGATTTCTTGCCTGGCTTTCTAAATTGTACCTATCTGTCTGTGTCTGTCTGTCTGCAATGATCGCGGTTAGTTGTACTTTTTACGTAATAAATAAATATAGCCCGCCATCCTAATAGATCGATTAACATGATAGGTGTCACTGTATCGCTATGTCAATATTGTGGCGCACGCTTGTGATTGGCTTACTATGAACGGTGAATAAGACCTCATGAGCAAATGCTAAACGGTTATAAGCAAAGGCCGATCACGTTGTACAAGTAAAAGTATACAACCATTAACAATATCACACTCCTTCATCAGTGATTGCTGCCGCTGTATATATTATTTGTATTTGATTTAGTTCGGTAAACAAAATTGCTAGTATCAAAGGGCAAGCTGTAGAGTTTGTTCCCCTGTCTTATGCCTCAATTGAAATGCTTGCACCACGTCCACAAACAGTCAATTGCCATTACAAACGGATGGGGAAGGGCCAAGATTAAAAGTCGCTGAAAGCGGATTGCTGATGAGTATAATCGCTCAATTTGCGACGCAGAATCGTTTAAAATTTTTGTGGAACAGCGCGCAATATTATGTATGATTCCCTTTGTCGATGCGGGACGACCTTCCATCAAAATTCTTCCATCCGCCTGATCTTTACAACGCTCAATGGCGAACAACTCATGACTTGTTACCTCTGCATTTACAAGCATATACTGGTAGCTAGTGCCCATCGAACTGCTCTTTCATGGCAGCAAAGCAGTTCATCGAGAGCACCAGTAGTGTTACCTCATTCAGTTTAAACTTCTGGGACGCCCCATAGTGGTTCTTTGTTGCGATGACAAGTGCTGTGTTTTCATTCGTGCTTAAATCGTAAAGGAAAATCATTACAAGAAGATTATACGTATTGCACAATCACCTCTGCTTTTTTAATTGGAATACACAAGGATAGAATCTCTTGCACTTTTTAAGCGAAAGCTATGTGATATGCTGTTCGCGCGTCAATTTCCACGATTAACTCGTAAAGGTCATCGTAAAAGATTCTATAAGATAGGACGGCAACCCACTTTTAAAGAAAACCGATTTTCCTGTTGTGTGGTACGACAGCCACGAGTTTTTGTGGATATTTTTTAATACATCCGTGCAGAGCTTCGCTTTATAGCCAGCAAAGGCGTTGGAATTTTGTGTGACCTCAAAAACCGAAGTACGATACGGATGCAGTTCTAATTAATCGATCAAAACAATGATCTCACAGCATCACACGTGAATGAGCGACGGTATTTTATGTAGTTCCTAACGGTTTCGATTTATTTTGGGAGGCACTTGCAACGGTTTTTTGTATAATTCCTTGAAATAGTTATGAAGCAATTGGTCAAATTACCGAAGCATAGAGGTTTTTTGCAGAGAGGAAAGGGCTGCGTGATCGATGCTAAAGCATAGAAAGAGCATGCATATCTTGTTGAAACGTAGTCCTTACCCCGTCAAAAAAAGGGACTGGGTGCGTTTAGATACTACAAACGCGCTTGAAAAAAGTGAGAATAATAATAATAATTACCACCATTGTGTCTTCATATGCTTTCTTTTGTGTCACAATGTCGTGTATTCAGCGCTCGAATCATCAACATAAACTTATGCATCACGTAGCAACAATGTAGAGGTGCATTCCTCTCTCTAATTATATTCCCTTGATATCTGATTACTTCCGCTATTCGGTAGGATAAAACGTCCACTAAGGAAAATTATGTTGTTCTATGGTCACTAACCTAGAACTTGTAGTTGATTAAATTAAATCGACATTTAAGCTTCTCGAAGTAAACCGTACCAAATGTCTGTAAGTGAACCTATTATAGCCAAGCATCGAGGGTGGTTTGTGTGGCTTTGGCACTGGAAATGTCATTCTATAGGCTGCTGAGTAGCTTAGACATATCACAGTGGGTTTCCTGAGCAGATTGTGTAAGGTGCAGGCACTTACAAAGATGAGAATCTGCTTGCACTTGGTCAATTTGTCTACGATTGCCTCCTCCTCAGCTTCAGCACCTTCCTTTTATTCCTTCTTCTCCCACACTGCGTTCAGTATCTCCTGGTTTTGATTTCAGTCTAAGCTCTCTTGTCCTCTCTTGTCCTCTCTGATAAATATGATTAGCTCATCAGTGGACAGCCGGCCAAAATTTATTCCAATTTTATAACAAAGGATATTAATATCAGCACACGACCAGGATGGCTAAGTGTACCGGACCATGAAGCACAACCTGAACCGATTTCACAAACAAGTGCTGTGTTGGTGGTTTCCTAAGCTATTATTCTACTTATTTTGGATAGCTTCAAATTCTTAATGGAGCAGGCATGAGTAGTTCCGTTTATAAATTCTCTTTTTCTTTGGAATTAATTATTTTACTTTAGTAATTGGTAAATATTCATTCTTCGATTACTTTTGTCCATATTTTTTCATTTTTCTGTAACTTGATTGGTAGAAATTCATGTGCAAGACGCCACAATAATCCTATAATTAATATACTTTATTAAATTATAGAATTTGTTAACCGAGGCTAAATGATAGTAGAGGGAGGAATGTAGTATGCTGCAATTTTACAATCTTTGTAAACAAAAACACAACACTGTGCACTGGCTTTGACGCCTTCCAGCGCGTAATTCCGTAAAGGAAGAAACTCAATAAGACGACGCCCCGCTTTACTCTATAAAAAACGCTTTTTCTCTACAAGAATGCCTATTTGTACCACCCTTATTTGCGAGATCATGTTTTTAGTATGTTAGGGTACCGTTTAGGCGTCAGCGGGGCTCTCAAATGCGTATCGTTCGGTCCAGTCTAGTGAAGTAAAGGATCTAACTACAAACAAATTTTTTTAACTCACAATGTAGCACGTAATATGC
>CAKLBY020000288.1:0-22204 GCA_921007115.2 Peronospora matthiolae
GATCGGCACGTTTCATTTTGGCGAAACAAGACACCGATCTACCCAAATTGCGCACTTCCGGCAAGATCGGCCGATCCAAGACGGAGATCGGACCGATCCCAAAGGCAAGATCGACGCGTGACTTTTATTTGCTGAGTGAAGATTTCCGCACAGCAAAAACCCCGATCTCAAAGACAAATCAAGATCGGTGCGATCCAAGATCGGGATCGCAGAACCCCCCGTTCGTGGTGTGAAGATTTCCCCGGCACCGGAAGCGAACCCTCAACCCAACCCTCTCAGCGAGATCGACATCTCCCAAGGCCGTTACGAAGAGCTCAAGCCAGCCCAACCGACGGGTACACAAGGTGAGCACAAGGTCATACAACAAGGCACGGATCGGAGTACCCCCTCCGTGAGTCGGCAAGTCTGGGGCAAGTGGAAGATCGACACTCATACAAGCAATTTTGTGAGATCGACTTCACCACAATGGTGCGCGTGCCCGGATCTTCTGAGGCCTCTGGATTTCCCCGTGAGTCCACTGGCGAAGATGTCAAGATTAAGCAAGAACCTGGGATTGAAGTGTCAGCGACAAAGGGATCGACGCAGACACGCAGAAGCACAAGATCCTCAGATCATCAGAGTTTTGGGAGGGGCTCTGATGAAATGAAAATGAAAGAGGAAGATCGAGAGATCGATCTGGAAGATAAACCTCAATTCCCTCCTAGGGTCCCTTCGGGGGCCACCGCAGATCGCTCTGCAAAGAGCGATCTGCTGGATGAAAATCCAACGGTGAAAACCAAATCGGCGAAAGCCAAACCCTATATCTTAGTCGATAGATCGCCCGACCTCAAGCCGAAGAGCACAATCGCGAGATCGACCACATCAGAACGATCCGCGACGAGATCGATTGGATCAGATGTCAAAGATCGCCAGATCGGCCGAACCGTGCAATCGAAGATCGGAGCCAAAGAGGAATACGATGAAACACCAGATAAGATCGCGATGCTAAAGACGGAATTTAACCCAATAAAGATCGCGTCCAGGGAGAAGGAGACGACGGGTGAAGCGCGGGAGCGTGCAAAATGGCAGTACTATTATGGCCAGTTGAAGACGCTGCTCAAGACAGACCCAGTGTTCAAGATGTTAAGGCCCAAGGTGATTGGTCCTCTGGATAAGCCGATCTCGGTCCCACTTCACGGGACCAACAAAGTCGACGAGATCAATGTGATTTTGCAGATGTTGGACGACATGGGTATCTGCCCTGACGCTTTTGATGGAGATGAACTGCTGAGTTGCAGCTTGGAACAGTTGAAGGACGCGGCGAATGAGTTTGTAGAGATCATGATAATGCTGGTGGGCAAAGCGAATACTCCTGAAGACAAGATCGGGACGCCCTCGGGCTCGCTCCGTAAACACCCCGCGGGATCGCCCCGCTACGCCTCGGATGACTCCGAGAGCGAGTCAGATGGATCCATCAGCATTCGTCAGATGTCTCTAGGACCATCGGGTGGAAGGTTCTTAAAGGACAAGATCGGACAAGCCAAGATCGACGCCTATAAGGGACAAGCCAAGAGCAACATGCCGCAGAGATCGGCCAGTACCCGCACTGGGCTGGAGGATTGTTGTAACTTGAGCGCGAGGCGAAGAGAAAACGAAGCGGAGAGACCGGAGAGAACGAAGCAGAGAACACTTGCTCACTTGAGGGAGGATTCGAAAGTGATTGATTTATAGGTCTTAACTTCTGCCTACCCTAGACTGCATCCAATCACATGGTGCATCTAATCAACCTGATTTACACGCGTCCAATCATCCTACGCGTCTAATCATCTCTGAGGTAATTACCGATGTAAAAACTATCTCGTAAGAACTACGCGCTAGGTTCGGATTGTACCGGTAACCCTCAATACGCCCCCTCAATCCGAACACGCACGGATGCCAAGCGCCGCCGTCAAGTCCTTGTGACGCGGTCCGTGAAGTCCCTTCGTCATGATGTCCGCCAACATCAACGTCGTCTCGCAGTATTCAAGCTTCACTTCGCCGCGCTTGACTTCATCACGGATGTGATGGTACTTGATGTCGATGTGTTTAGCGCGGCAGTGGTTGACCGGATTCTTCGTCATCTTGATGCACGACTGGTTGTCTTCACGGATGACGAGCTCGGGTCCTTCTTCGTTTGCAGCCGCCATGATCTCGCACAGCAAGCGATTGATCCACTTGCCTTCTTGGATCGCCAGGCTGAGCGCGATGTACTCCGCTTCGCTTGTAGACAGTGACACACTTGGCTGTTTCTTGCTGCCCCAACTCACCGGAGCACCCAATAGCATGAAGACGTAGCCGGACGTCGATTTGCGATCAGCAAGGTCACCGGCCCAGTCTGCATCTGAATAGCCACGAAAGTCGATCTTCGCACTTGGCTTGTAGCAGATTCCATGCATCTTGGTGCCTTGTAGGTAGCGGAAGATGCGCTTGACTGCAACCCAGTGTTCTTCTTGGGGTTTCTCCATGAACCGTGACACAAAGCTTACAGCATAGGCGATGTCCGGTCGCGTTGCAGTCGTCAGATGCATCAAAGCACCCACTGCTTCACGGAATGGGACATCCACCTTGCTTGCAGAGTTGCTTGGAACCAGTCGAGAGCTGACGTCCACCGGACTTGCCACAGCCTTGCACTCATCCATTCCAAAGCGCTTGAGGACATCGTCGACATAACGGCGCTGACACATAGTCACGCTGCCATCTTCACCGTCCAATAACTCGATCCCAAGAACAAAGGCACACTTGCCGCTGTCCGTCATCTCGAAGCGTGTCTTGAGGTCGTTCTTGGTGCGCGCAATCATCTCGAGCGAGCTTCCAGTCACCAAGACGTCGTCCACGTAGACCAGCACAAAAACACAATGGCCTTCCGAAGTCATGATGTAGAGACATGGATCGAATCCCGACGCTTGAAAACCAATCGAGCGTATGAACTCGTCGAAGGTCTCGTTCCAAACACGCGAGGCTTGCTTGAGACCGTAGATCGCCTTGATCAGCTCGAGACAGTCGAAATCACCTTCCATCTTGACGCCTTCCGGAACAGCGCAGAACACCTTCTCCTTCATCACTCCATACAGGAACGCAGTCACCACATCGAGCTGGTCGAGGGGCCATCCAAAGTGCTTGGTAATGGCGATGACCATTCGCAGCGTCACATACTTGACCACGGGCGAGAACGTCTCCGTGTAGTCGATGCCATACTTTTGTCGAAAACCCTTGGCCACAAGTCGTGCCTTGTATTTCTCGATCGGCCCATCCGCCTTGCGCTTGATCTTGAAGACCCACTTTGTGCCAATGGCGCTTTGTCCGTTGGATAACTTGGCCGCACGAAAGACACCGCGAAGCTTCATCGAATCGAGCTCCGCATCAATTGCCTTGCGCCAGTGTACTTGGTCCGGGCCAGACACTGCTTCTTCAAATGTTGACGGCTCCGAAAAATCGACCGCTGCTTCGACGGCGTTTGCACTCGCATGCCAAAACGCGGAGGAAGTCGGTGTGTCATGTTGTTCCTCCGACTTCCTTTCTTCATCTTCGTTGGCTCGACGTGAAGAGAGGTCATCCGGCGCACTTGACTCTTCCAATCCGGGTCGTTGGCGCACTGCTTGGGGCATGCTTGCGTCGTCATTGTCGTGACTGGGTTGGGCCTTGCGCTTTCCTGTTTGTTTGAAGTGTCTCGGACGCGGTTCTTCATCATCAAGATCGATCGATTCGAAGTCCAGGCCATCAACATCGTCATCGGAAATCAGCATCGACATTCCAAAGGCCGACTCATCGAAGTTGACATCGCGACTTATCATCACCTGCCCCGCTTCGATGTCGTAAACTCGATACGCCTTGGACACTTCTTCGTAGCCCAAAAACAATCCAGCCCGGGCCTTGGGATCCCACTTGAGTCGTTTCTCCTTCGGGGTCAAGATGTATGCTTGGCACCCAAAAACGCGCATGTGCTTGACACTTGGCTTAGAATTGAAGACAATCTCGAACGGTGTCTTGTGTGGAATCTTGGGTGACGGCAAACGGTTCTTCACATAGACGGCCAAGTCATTGCCGCTTCAGCCCAGAAGCACTTGTCCAACTTGGCATGATGGAGCATGCTACGACCGATGGTGACGATAGTTCGAATCGCGCGTTCAGCAGTTCCATTGGCTTGATGTGCGTATGGCACCGTGGTTTGTTGCTCGATGCCTTCGACTTCGTAGAAATCTTGGAGCGAGTTCGTCGCAAACTCGCGGGCTCCATCGTGTCGCACAAATTTGACCTTCTTGTTGAACTGTGTCTGTATCATCGTGATGTACTTCTTGATGCACTCTTCGCTCTCTGACTTGGAATGCAGACAAAAACCCTTCATGCATCCGCTGGCTTCATCCACGATCAGCAGCAGATACTTGCTGCCACCCAGAGATTTTTCTTCCATGGGTCCGCAGATGTCGAAGTGGAGTATCTCGAAGGTGTTGTAGGTGCGCTTGTCACGGTTGCTCGGGAATGGTTTTCGGACCATCTTCCCTTCTTGGCATCCTCGACACACACTTGATCCATTCGGCTTGGAAGGGATGTGAGCGTCCTTGATCATGTGGCTTGTCACCATCCTGCGAAGCACGTCGACTGGAGCATGGCCCATTCGGGCATGTAGATCAACAGCGTTGCTGAGTGATGTCGCATTGGCCGATCGCTGCGTCGTGCGAAGCCAGTAGAGTCCGTCTACAAGATCCGCAGCTGCCACCACTTGATTGGAATCCTTGCGAGCGACGTACATCGTATCCCCGTCAAACACCATTTGGAAGCTGCCGTGCTTGTTAATCTGCGGCACCGAGAGCAGATTTTTGCTCATGCTGGGCACATAGAGCGCGTTCTTGATCTCGATCTCGCGCTCTTCCCCGTTTGGCAGAATCACCTTTTCCACGATGGTCCCCACACCTTTGATGGCCGCCTTGTTGCCATCAGCCACCAGGATCTCGCCATCATTGCCTTCGACCAAACTTGCAAACTTGAACTTGTCGTGGCAGATGTGATGTGTTGCCCCGCTGTCAACGGCCCACATTCCTGGTCCATTCTTGTTCGTCGAAACTCCGCATTCGAACGAAACTGCAAACGCCACTCGATCGTAGCTGTTGCCTTCATCATAATGTCGCCACTGGACATTGTTTGCCCCGCGTCCACGACCATTGCCGCCGCGTTGGGCTCCTCGACTTTCATCCTTTTGCTTCGTCCAGCAACGCTCTGCCGTGTGACCCACCTTGCCGCAGTATGTACATTGGTAGGGCTTGCGCTCGGTACTGAATGCCTTTGTCGCATCTTCAGTCTTCACCGTTGTCGTTGCCGTTGTCATCTTCTCGCCTTGTCGCTTGATGTGCTCGTTAGTCAGCACCTTGACCACATCTTGGGTGCGCAGCTCTGCATTGCTCATCTCCAAGTTCAGAACCACGTTCTCAGAAACTCTTCGGGAGACTGAGCAGCAAGCAGATCGCAATGTCTTCGTCTTCCATCTTGGCACCGATGCTGCTGAGCTTGGCGCCGATGTTCAAGACTTCGTTGCAATGGTGCAAGACGTTGGCACCTTCCGCCATCTTGATGCTGAACAGCTGGCGCTTGAGGTAGATGCGTCCCGCCTTCTGCGACCCACCATAGAGCATCTTCAACCGCGACCACGCTGTCCATGCTTCTTCACAGTTGTCGACCACATGGTGGTAGTCGGCGTCCATGTGGAGCAACATCAACCCGAACGCGATGTTGCTCGCCTTGACGTACTCGTCGGAAGCTCGCGTGTCGGTGAAGGTTGGAGACGTTTCGCGGTTCACGACGTACCAGACTGACTTCGTCAGAAACACGCCGCGCATGTAGCGACACCAGGTTGAGTAGTTGTCCCCATCGAACTTATCGATGGAGACACTGGCCGAGGTGTTGTTGGACGACATGGCGCTTGGGCTCATAACCTGTTGTTATTTGAGCGCGAGGCGAAGAGAAAACGAAGCGGAGAGACCGGAGAGAACGAAGCAGAGAACACTTGCTCACTTGAGGGAGGATTCGAAAGTGATTGATTTATAGATCTTAACTTCTGCCTACCCTAGACTGCATCCAATCACATGGTGCATCTAATCAACCTGATTTACACGCGTCCAATCATCCTACGCGTCTAATCATCTCTGAGGTAATTACCGATGTAAAAACTATCTCGTAAGAACTACGCGCTAGGTTCGGATTGTACCGGTAACCCTCAATACGCCCCCTCAATCCGAACACGCACGGATGCCAAGCGCCGCCGTCAAGTCCTTGTGACGCGGTCCGTGAAGTCCCTTCGTCATGATGTCCGCCAACATCAACGTCGTCTCGCAGTATTCAAGCTTCACTTCGCCGCGCTTGACTTCATCACGGATGTGATGGTACTTGATGTCGATGTGTTTAGCGCGGCCGTGGTTGACCGGATTCTTCGTCATCTTGATGCACGACTGGTTGTCTTCACGGATGACGAGCTCGGGTCCTTCTTCGTTTGCAGCCGCCATGATCTCGCACAGCAAGCGATTGATCCACTTGCCTTCTTGGATCGCCAGGCTGAGCGCGATGTACTCCGCTTCGCTTGTAGACAGTGACACACTTGGCTGTTTCTTGCTGCCCCAACTCACCGGAGCACCCAATAGCATGAAGACGTAGCCGGACGTCGATTTGCGATCAGCAAGGTCACCGGCCCAGTCTGCATCTGAATAGCCACGAAAGTCGATCTTCGCACTTGGCTTGTAGCAGATTCCATGCATCTTGGTGCCTTGTAGGTAGCGGAAGATGCGCTTGACTGCAACCCAGTGTTCTTCTTGGGGTTTCTCCATGAACCGTGACACAAAGCTTACAGCATAGGCGATGTCCGGTCGCGTTGCAGTCGTCAGATGCATCAAAGCACCCACTGCTTCACGGAATGGGACATCCACCTTGCTTGCAGAGTTGCTTGGAACCAGTCGAGAGCTGACGTCCACCGGACTTGCCACAGCCTTGCACTCATCCATTCCAAAGCGCTTGAGGACATCGTCGACATAACGGCGCTGACACATAGTCACGCTGCCATCTTCACCGTCCAATAACTCGATCCCAAGAACAAAGGCACACTTGCCGCTGTCCGTCATCTCGAAGCGTGTCTTGAGGTCGTTCTTGGTGCGCGCAATCATCTCGAGCGAGCTTCCAGTCACCAAGACGTCGTCCACGTAGACCAGCACAAAAACACAATGGCCTTCCGAAGTCATGATGTAGAGACATGGATCGAATCCCGACGCTTGAAAACCAATCGAGCGTATGAACTCGTCGAAGGTCTCGTTCCAAACACGCGAGGCTTGCTTGAGACCGTAGATCGCCTTGATCAGCTCGAGACAGTCGAAATCACCTTCCATCTTGACGCCTTCCGGAACAGCGCAGAACACCTTCTCCTTCATCACTCCATACAGGAACGCAGTCACCACATCGAGCTGGTCGAGGGGCCATCCAAAGTGCTTGGTAATGGCGATGACCATTCGCAGCGTCACATACTTGACCACGGGCGAGAACGTCTCCGTGTAGTCGATGCCATACTTTTGTCGAAAACCCTTGGCCACAAGTCGTGCCTTGTATTTCTCGATCGACCCATCCGCCTTGCGCTTGATCTTGAAGACCCACTTTGTGCCAATGGCGCTTTGTCCGTTGGGTAACTTGGCCGCACGAAAGACACCGCGAAGCTTCATCGAATCGAGCTCCACATCAATTGCCTTGCGCCAGTGTACTTGGTCCGGGCCAGACACTGCTTCTTCAAATGTCGACGGCTCCGAAAAATCGACCGCTGCTTCGACGGCATTTGCACTCGCATGCCAAAACGCGGAGGAAGTCGGTGTGTCATGTTGTTCCTCCGACTTCCTTTCTTCATCTTCGTTGGCTCGACGTGAAGAGAGGTCATCCGGCGCACTTGACTCTTCCAATCCGGGTCGTTGGCGCACTGCTCGGGGCATGCTTGCGTCGTCATTGTCGTGACTGGGTTGGGCCTTGCGCTTTCCTGTTTGTTTGAAGTGTCTCGGACGCGGTTCTTCATCATCAAGATCGATCGATTCGAAGTCCAGGCCATCAACATCGTCATCGGAAATCAGCATCGACATTCCAAAGGCCGACTCATCGAAGTTGACATCGCGACTTATCATCACCTGCCCCGCTTCGATGTCGTAAACTCGATACGCCTTGGACACTTCTTCGTAGCCCAAAAACAATCCAGCCCGGGCCTTGGGATCCCACTTGAGTCGTTTCTCCTTCGGGGTCAAGATGTATGCTTGGCACCCAAAAACGCGCATGTGCTTGACACTTGGCTTAGAACTGTAGACAATCTCGAACGGTGTCTTGTGTGGAATCTTGGGTGACGGCAAACGGTTCTTCACATAGACGGCCAAGTCATTGCCGCTTCAGCCCAGAAGCACTTGTCCAACTTGGCATGATGGAGCATGCTACGACCGATGGTGACGATAGTTCGAATCGCGCGTTCAGCAGTTCCATTGGCTTGATGTGCGTATGGCACCGTGGTTTGTTGCTCGATGCCTTCGACTTCGTAGAAATCTTGGAGCGAGTTCGTCGCAAACTCGCGGGCTCCATCGTGTCGCACAAATTTGACCTTCTTGTTGAACTGTGTCTGTATCATCGTGATGTACTTCTTGATGCACTCTTCGCTCTCTGACTTGGAATGCAGACAAAAACCCTTCATGCATCCGCTGGCTTCATCCACGATCAGCAGCAGATACTTGCTGCCACCCAGAGATTTTTCTTCCATGGGTCCGCAGATGTCGAAGTGGAGCATCTCGAAGGTGTTGTAGGTGCGCTTGTCACGGTTGCTCGGGAATGGTTTTTGGACCATCTTCCCTTCTTGGCATCCTCGACACACACTTGATCCATTCGGCTTGGAAGGGATGTGAGCGTCCTTGATCATGTGGCTTGTCACCATCCTGCGAAGCACGTCGACTGGAGCATGGCCCATTCGCGCATGTAGATCAACAGCGTTGCTGAGTGATGTCGCATTGGCCGATCGCTGCGTCGTGCGAAGCCAGTAGAGTCCGTCTACAAGATCCGCAGCTGCCACCACTTGATTGGAATCCTTGCGAGCGACGTACATCGTATCCCCGTCAAACACCACTTGGAAGCTGCCGTGCTTGTTAATCTGCGGCACCGAGAGCAGATTTTTGCTCATGCTGGGCACATAGAGCGCGTTCTTGATCTCGATCTCGCGCTCTTCCCCGTTTGGCAGAATCACCTTTTCCACGATGGTCCCCACACCTTTGATGGCCGCCTTGTTGCCATCAGCCACCAGGATCTCGCCATCATTGCCTTCGACCAAACTTGCAAACTTGAACTTGTCGTGGCAGATGTGATGTGTTGCCCCGCTGTCAACGGCCCACATTCCTGGTCCATTCTTGTTCGTCGAAACTCCGCATTCGAACGAAACTGCAAACGCCACTCGATCGTAGCTGTTGCCTTCATCATAATGTCGCCACTGGACATTGTTTGCCCCGCGTCCACGACCATTGCCGCCGCGTTGGGCTCCTCGACTTTCATCCTTTTGCTTCGTCCAGCAACGCTCTGCCGTGTGACCCACCTTGCCGCAGTATGTGCATTGGTAGGGCTTGCGCTCGGTACTGAATGCCTTTGTCGCATCTTCAGTCTTCACCGTTGTCGTTGCCGTTGTCATCTTCTCGCCTTGTCGCTTGATGTGCTCGTTAGTCAGCACCTTGACCACATCTTGCGTGTGCAGCTCTGCATTGCTCATCTCCAAGTTCAGAACCACGTTCTCGAAACTCTTCGGGAGACTGAGCAGCAAGCAGATCGCAATGTCTTCGTCTTCCATCTTGGCACCGATGCTGCTGAGCTTGGCGCCGATGTTCAAGACTTCGTTGCAATGGTGCAAGACGTTGGCACCTTCCGCCATCTTGATGCTGAACAGCTGGCGCTTGAGGTAGATGCGTCCCGCCTTCTGCGACCCACCATAGAGCATCTTCAACCGCGACCACGCTGTCCATGCTTCTTCACAGTTGTCGACCACATGGTGGTAGTCGGCGTCCATGTGGAGCAACATCAACCCGAACGCGATGTTGCTCGCCTTGACGTACTCGTCGGAAGCTCGCGTGTCGGTGAAGGTTGGAGACGTTTCGCGGTTCACGACGTACCAGACTGACTTCGTCAGAAACACGCCGCGCATGTAGCGACACCAGGTTGAGTAGTTGTCCCCATCGAACTTATCGATGGAGACACTGGCCGAGGTGTTGTTGGACGACATGGCGCTTGGGCTCATAACCTGTTGTTATTTGAGCGCGAGGCGAAGAGAAAACGAAGCGGAGAGACCGGAGAGAACGAAGCAGAGAACACTTGCTCACTTGAGGGAGGATTCGAAAGTGATTGATTTATAGGTCTTAACTTCTGCCTACCCTAGACTGCATCCAATCACATGGTGCATCTAATCAACCTGATTTACACGCGTCCAATCATCCTACGCGTCTAATCACCTCTGAGGTAATTACCGATGTAAAAACTATCTCGTAAGAACTACGCGCTAGGTTCGGATTGTACCGGTAACCCTCAATAAGGATCAAGAAGAGGGCGATCTTAGTCGGTACTTCAATTGAGCCATGAAGAAGTACGAGGTGGATCAACGTACAGCTCAGCGAATGAATCGACAGCCAAACCGCTACCCAGATCGACGTACTTTGCTCCAACCTTCACACGAAAGCCTTGACATGCCGGATGTGGAGATGGAGTCGGTGGGGTCGGACATTTACCAACATATCCATGAGGCGGCGGAATACGACCCGGATGATCTATGGATGCCCGAACCACGGCGCCCTCAAGTAGCCGCGACCGGTGCGACTACCGGAGGGGGAAGCATCACGCAGAGGATCAGAATCTCAGCGATTTCTGAGCTGAAAAAAATTCTCAGGGAAGGATCGGGAAGAAGACAAAGCACGGACCTGGATCGGCAAAGTGAAATCAGCGTTTATCCGGGACCAAGCACCGGACGAGGAGAGATGTCTGGTCTTCGGTGATCTCATGGTGGGCCCAGCCCGCTACTGGTATCGACAGCTGAGTAGATCGACGAGATTCAATTGGAAAGAATTGGTGAACAGTTTTCTTGTGGAGTATGCAGGACACGGGATGTCCGCGAGCAGGCAGTACTACCATGCAAAGAAACGATCGGAGGAAGATCCTTTACAGTACCTGTATCGGCTTAATGTGATGGGAATGCAGGCGAAGATACCGGTGATGACTGGATTGCCAGCTGCACGCAAGGAACATGTCAATCATTTCATTGACACCTTGGACGACCCCGATCTGTCCAATCAATTGCTACTGCTGAATGTAGAAGACGCGGAGGCCATGCAAAAGACACTGCACGGATATCAACAAGGGAGATCGCGTCAAGGGAAAGTGGTGATGGGATCGTCCAAATTCAGGCAGAAGGGAGCTCAGGGTCCAGCGCTGTCTAAGCCTGCACGAGCGGTAAGAATGGTCCGTACCGAGGACGTCTGCAGCGAGTCAGGATCGGACACCTGCGGATCGGATTTGGAAGATCGATTGAGATCGATCCATGTGGCTGCTACCGCGGATCGCCGTTCATCCCCCAATGAAGTTGCAGCAAACGCGAGATCGGTCGACCCGAACACTCGTCAAGACTATCAAGATCGCAATATGCCATTGAAGCCGTGTACTCATTGCGGATCGACCAAGCATGGAGATCTCGGTTGCTGGAAGCGGCTCACTTGCCAGAAGTGTGGGCGTAAAGGACACCCCTCTGACAATTGATTTTTCGTGTGTCGTGCTTGCGGTGAGATGCACGACCCGGGGAAGTGTCCCATGCAGGAGTTCTACAACATGATCCGTCAGTGGTACGTCCCGAATAAGCATGCGGGGATGCTACCAGAGAAGACCGAGAAGATGTTAAACTAGGACGCTCGCCAGGTTTGAATCTGGTACGAGCCGAGCGTTCTGGGCTCTGCATTATTGCATACGTGGAAAAAAAGAAGACAGATCGCGAGAGTAAGCAGGATATTGACGTGGAAACAAATATATCTCGTTCGAAGTTAAAACGTGTCGCTTCCGTGTCCCATCTGAAGCGGATCGATGAGTACTCACGATCTGAACCAGCTATGGAGATCGAGCTCGCTTATGGTGAATCTCGCGGATACTGGAAACATTATTCACCCGGGAAGTGGTTCAAACAAGCGAAAGCCGTTGGCAAGATCAACAACGTAAAAGCTACTCTGTTATTTGATTCTGGTGCTGAAGTGTCGATCATTAACACTACCTTTGCTCGTGAGGTCGGTTGCAATATTGACGAAAGTCAACGACAAGAATGTATATGATTGGAGAAACTCCGTATATGACGGTAGGACGTACCAAGATCAAGGTGACCCCTCGCGGGATCGCTGGTATACTATTTCAATGTATGGGTAGGCGATCTGGCAGGGCAAGAAGCGATTCTGGGTATGGATTTTATGGTGCCTGCTGGAGTGCGGCTCGATCTAGCGGATGGCGCGCTATGTCTACCAGAAGAAATCCGTATTCATCTCTGTTGACGGTCATCGGTTTCTACCAGTATTGGTAACCGTGACCGGTCCAATCCGAACCGCCTGTTCAGCTTAGTATTTACGACGTAGTTCTTACGGTAATTACCATAGTTGATTAGACGCGTAGGATGATGAGATGCTTCACATGATTTATATGTGCACCACATATAAATCATGTAGTAAGTAGTAAGCCCCGATAATCAATCACTTTCCAATCTTCCATCTACCCCCCAAGTGTCTTCTCCGGTCTTCCGAGTGGACTCCCAGCATCACTCCCAGTTTCGGTCGTCAAGCTTTTCACCCAATCAACAGGTTATGAGCCCAAGCACGATGTCCTCTGCTCATGATGCCACCACTGTTGTAACTTGAGCGCGAGGCGAAGAGAAAACGAAGCGGAGAGACCGGAGAGAACGAAGCAGAGAACACTTGCTCACTTGAGGGAGGATTCGAAAGTGATTGATTTATAGGTCTTAACTTCTGCCTACCCTAGACTGCATCCAATCACATGGTGCATCTAATCAACCTGATTTACACGCGTCCAATCATCCTACGCGTCTAATCATCTCTGAGGTAATTACCGATGTAAAAACTATCTCGTAAGAACTACGCGCTAGGTTCGGATTGTACCGGTAACCCTCAATACGCCCCCTCAATCCGAACACGCACGGATGCCAAGCGCCGCCGTCAAGTCCCTTGTGACGCGGTCCGTGAAGTCCCTTCGTCATGATGTCCGCCAACATCAACGTCGTCTCGCAGTATTCAAGCTTCACTTCGCCGCGCTTGACTTCATCACGGATGTGATGGTACTTGATGTCGATGTGTTTAGCGCGGCCGTGGTTGACCGGATTCTTCGTCATCTTGATGCACGACTGGTTGTCTTCACGGATGACGAGCTCGGGTCCTTCTTCGTTTGCAGCCGCCATGATCTCGCACAGCAAGCGATTGATCCACTTGCCTTCTTGGATCGCCAGGCTGAGCGCGATGTACTCCGCTTCGCTTGTAGACAGTGACACACTTGGCTGTTTCTTGCTGCCCCAACTCACCGGAGCACCCAATAGCATGAAGACGTAGCCGGACGTCGATTTGCGATCAGCAAGGTCACCGGCCCAGTCTGCATCTGAATAGCCACGAAAGTCGATCTTCGCACTTGGCTTGTAGCAGATTCCATGCATCTTGGTGCCTTGTAGGTAGCGGAAGATGCGCTTGACTGCAACCCAGTGTTCTTCTTGGGGTTTCTCCATGAACCGTGACACAAAGCTTACAGCATAGGCGATGTCCGGTCGCGTTGCAGTCGTCAGATGCATCAAAGCACCCACTGCTTCACGGAATGGGACATCCACCTTGCTTGCAGAGTTGCTTGGAACCAGTCGAGAGCTGACGTCCACCGGACTTGCCACAGCCTTGCACTCATCCATTCCAAAGCGCTTGAGGACATCGTCGACATAACGGCGCTGACACATAGTCACGCTGCCATCTTCACCGTCCAATAACTCAATCCCAAGAACAAAAGGCACACTTGCCGCTGTCCGTCATCTCGAAGCGTGTCTTGAGGTCGTTCTTGGTGCGCGCAATCATCTCGAGCGAGCTTCCAGTCACCAAGACATCGTCCACGTAGACCAGCACAAAAACACAATGGCCTTCCGAAGTCATGATGTAGAGACATGGATCGAATCCCGACGCTTGAAAACCAATCGAGCGTATGAACTCGTCGAAGGTCTCGTTCCAAACACGCGAGGCTTGCTTGAGACCGTAGATCGCCTTGATCAGCTCGAGACAGTCGAAATCACCTTCCATCTTGACGCCTTCCGGAACAGCGCAGAACACCTTCTCCTTCATCACTCCATACAGGAACGCAGTCACCACATCGAGCTGGTCGAGGGGCCATCCAAAGTGCTTGGTAATGGCGATGACCATTCGCAGCGTCACATACTTGACCACGGGCGAGAACGTCTCCGTGTAGTCGATGCCATACTTTTGTCGAAAACCCTTGGCCACAAGTCGTGCCTTGTATTTCTCGATCGACCCATCCGCCTTGCGCTTGATCTTGAAGACCCACTTTGTGCCAATGGCGCTTTGTCCGTTGGGTAACTTGGCCGCACGAAAGACACCGCGAAGCTTCATCGAATCGAGCTCCGCATCAATTGCCTTGCGCCAGTGTACTTGGTCCGGGCCAGACACTGCTTCTTCAAATGTTGACGGCTCCGAAAAAATCGACCGCTGCTTCGACGGCGTTTGCACTCGCATGCCAAAACGCGGAGGAAGTCGGTGTGTCATGTTGTTCCTCCGACTTCCTTTCTTCATCTTCGTTGGCTCGACGTGAAGAGAGGTCATCCGGCGCACTTGACTCTTCCAATCCGGGTCGTTGGCGCACTGCTCGGGGCATGCTTGCGTCGTCATTGTCGTGACTGGGTTGGGCCTTGCGCTTTCCTGTTTGTTTGAAGTGTCTCGGACGCGGTTCTTCATCATCAAGATCGATCGATTCGAAGTCCAGGCCATCAACATCGTCATCGGAAATCAGCATCGACATTCCAAAGGCCGACTCATCGAAGTTGACATCGCGACTTATCATCACCTGCCCCGCTTCGATGTCGTAAACTCGATACGCCTTGGACACTTCTTCGTAGCCCAAAAACAATCCAGCCCGGGCCTTGGGATCCCACTTGAGTCGTTTCTCCTTCGGGGTCAAGATGTATGCTTGGCACCCAAAAACGCGCATGTGCTTGACACTTGGCTTAGAACTGTAGACAATCTCGAACGGTGTCTTGTGTGGAATCTTGGGTGACGGCAAACGGTTCTTCACATAGACGGCCAAGTCATTGCCGCTTCAGCCCAGAAGCACTTGTCCAACTTGGCATGATGGAGCATGCTACGACCGATGGTGACGATAGTTCGAATCGCGCGTTCAGCAGTTCCATTGGCTTGATGTGCGTATGGCACCGTGGTTTGTTGCTCGATGCCTTCGACTTCGTAGAAATCTTGGAGCGAGTTCGTCGCAAACCTCGCGGGCTCCATCGTGTCGCACAAATTTGACCTTCTTGTTGAACTGCGTCTGTATCATCGTGATGTACTTCTTGGATGCACTCTTCGCTCTCTGACTTGGAATGCAGACAAAAACCCTTCATGCATCCGCTGGCTTCATCCACGATCAGCAGCAGATACTTGCTGCCACCCAGAGATTTTTCTTCCATGGGTCCGCAGATGTCGAAGTGGAGTATCTCGAAGGTGTTGTAGGTGCGCTTGTCACGGTTGCTCGGGAATGGTTTTTGGACCATCTTCCCTTCTTGGCATCCTCGACACACACTTGATCCATTCGGCTTGGAAGGGATGTGAGCGTCCTTGATCATGTGGCTTGTCACCATCCTGCGAAGCACGTCGACTGGAGCATGGCCCATTCGCGCATGTAGATCAACAGCGTTGCTGAGTGATGTCGCATTGGCCGATCGCTGCGTCGTGCGAAGCCAGTAGAGTCCGTCTACAAGATCCGCAGCTGCCACCACTTGATTGGAATCCTTGCGAGCGACGTACATCGTATCCCCGTCAAACACCACTTGGAAGTTGCCGTGCTTGTTAGTCTGCGGCACCGAGAGCAGATTTCTGCTCATGCTGGGCACATAGAGCGCGTTCTTGATCTCGATCTCGCGCTCTTCCCCCGTTTGGCAGAATCACCTTTTCCACGATGGTCCCCACACCTTTGATGGCCGCCTTGTTGCCATCAGCCACCAGGATCTCGCCATCATTGCCTTCGACCAAGCTTGCAAACTTGAACTTGTCGTGGCAGATGTGATGTGTTGCCCCGCTGTCAACGGCCCACATTCCTGGTCCATTCTTGTTCGTCGAAACTCCGCATTCGAACGAAACTGCAAACGCCACTCGATCGTAGCTGTTGCCTTCATCATAATGTCGCCACTGGACATTGTTTGCCCCGCGTCCACGACCATTGCCGCCGCGTTGGGCTCCTCGACTTTCATCCTTTTGCTTCGTCCAGCAACGCTCTGCCGTGTGCCCCACCTTGCCGCAGTATGTGCATTGGTAGGGCTTGCGCTCGGTACTGAATGCCTTTGTCGCATCTTCAGTCTTCACCGTTGTCGTTGCCGTTGTCATCTTCTCGCCTTGTCGCTTGATGTGCTCGTTAGTCAGCACCTTGACCACATCTTGCGTGCGCAGCTCTGCATTGCTCATCTCCAAGTTCAGAACCACGTTCTCGAAACTCTTCGGGAGACTGAGCAGCAAGCAGATCGCAATGTCTTCGTCTTCCATCTTGGCACCGATGCTGCTGAGCTTGGCGCCGATGTTCAAGACTTCGTTGCAATGGTGCAAGACGTTGGCACCTTCCGCCATCTTGATGCTGAACAGCTGGCGCTTGAGGTAGATGCGTCCCGCCTTCTGCGACCCACCATAGAGCATCTTCAACCGCGACCACGCTGTCCATGCTTCTTCACAGTTGTCGACCACATGGTGGTAGTCGGCGTCCATGTGGAGCAACATCAACCCGAACGCGATGTTGCTCGCCTTGACGTACTCGTCGGAAGCTCGCGTGTCGGTGAAGGTTGGAGACGTTTCGCGGTTCACGACGTACCAGACTGACTTCGTCAGAAACACGCCGCGCATGTAGCGACACCAGGTTGAGTAGTTGTCCCCATCGAACTTATCGATGGAGACACTGGCCGAGGTGTTGTTGGACGACATGGCGCTTGGGCTCATAACCTGTTGTAACTTGAGCGCGAGGCGAAGAGAAAACGAAGCGGAGAGACCGGAGAGAACGAAGCAGAGAACACTTGCTCACTTGAGGGAGGATTCGAAAGTGATTGATTTATAGGTCTTAACTTCTGCCTACCCTAGACTGCATCCAATCACATGGTGCATCTAATCAACCTGATTTACACGCGTCCAATCATCCTACGCGTCTAATCATCTCTGAGGTAATTACCGATGTAAAAACTATCTCGTAAGAACTACGCGCTAGGTTCGGATTGTACCGGTAACCCTCAATATTGGGTCGACCTTTTCTCGGGATATGTGATTGCAAAGGCTAGCTCCTCTCGGACGGCACAAACAATAGCGGAGAATTACGAAGAATGTGTGTTTCGACGCTTCGGAGCTAGCGAGGCTATCAGGCACGATCGAGAACCGGGATTTATGTCCGACTTCTTTCGAGCCTTCAGTCGGATCTTAGGACAAAAACAGCGTGCTACTATGGCTTACAGGCCACAAGCAAATGGAACAGCCGAACGAATGGTGCAAACCCCTGACACATTCGCTCAAGATGTACGTGGCTGAAGTTGACCAGCGAGACTGGGATGAGTATGCTGAGCGGCTCACCTTTGCCATTAACACTGCACAAGATCGGATCCGGGGGATACCCCATTTTATCTGATTCATGGGTGGGACCCGCGATCGACTTTGGAGGCTACGCTACCAGTGGGGAATACGGGGACACGAGATCGCGATCCAAAGAGGTGGAGATACAAAATACAAAGACAATACCTGCGAGCCCGATCTGCAGTGAACGATCGTTTACAAGCCGCGATCCAGGAGCGAGCGGATCGACACAACGAAGATCTGGAACCACACGAGATAGAAGTAGGAGCGCAAGTTTGGCTATACCTGGACCGAGTTAAAGAGGGATATGCGAAGAAGCTAGCGCACATGTGGCATGGGCCATTCCGAGTTGCGGACGTATGTGGAGATCATGCTGTAAAATTGGAGATCGCTGGAACCCCATATCGGTTATTTCCGATTGTACACATATCGAAGCTAAAAAAGGTAAAGACGTTCTCTGAACGCCCGAAGGATCAGCTTACGATAGAGGAATCAGATCGCTTGGATTTCGATGAAGCTCTGCTGCCGGAAGACAGTTGGGATGGCGATCTTGAAGAAGGGGAATACGAAGTGGAGGCAATATTGGACGTGCGAACTGGTAGAAAAACCCGTTATGGGCGAGTACACCGGCAGTTTCTGGTGAAGTGGAAGGGATATCCCGATCTAAGTTGGGTGGACGAGGCCGATCTACGTTGTGGGGCGATCTTGCAAGAGTTTGAGCGGAACCGAGTGAGTCGAAACCGTTTCGACGTAATGCAGTCTCATGAAGGCAAGTCAGACGAACCTTAACAGTTCGAACAAGTATGCGGGAGGTAGCATATATTGAGGGTTACAGGTACAATCCGAACCTAGCGCGTAGTTCTTACGAGATAGTTTTTACATCGGTAATTACCTCAGAGATGATTAGACGCGTAGGATGATTGGACGCGTGTAAATCAGGTTGATTAGATGCACCATGTGATTGGATGCAGTCTAGGGTAGGCAGAAGTTAAGACCTATAAATCAATCACTTTCGAATCCTCCCCTCAAGTGAGCAAGTGTTCTCTGCTTCGTTCTCTCCGGTCTCTCCGCTTCGTTTTCTCTTCGCCTCGCGCTCAAGTAACAACAGGTTATGAGCCCAAGCGCCATGTCGTCTAACAACACCTCGGCCAGTGTCTCCATCGATAAGTTCGATGGGGACAACTACTCAACCTGGTGTCGCTACATGCGCGGTGTGTTTCTGACGAAGTCAGTCTGGTACGTCGTGAACCGCGAAACGTCTCCAACCTTCACCGACACGCGAGCTTCCGACGAGTACGTCAAGGCGAGCAACATCGCGTTCGGGTTGATGTTGCTCCACATGGACGCCGACTACCACCATGTGGTCGACAACTGTGAAGAAGCATGGACAGCGTGGTCACGGTTGAAGATGCTCTATGGTGGGTCGCAGAAGGCGGGACGCATCTACCTCAAGCGCCAGCTGTTCAGCATCAAGATGGCGGAAGGTGCCAACGTCTTGCACCATTGCAACGAAGTCTTGAACATCGGCGCCAAGCTCAGCAGCATCGGTGCCAAGATGGAAGACGAAGACATTGCGATCTGCTTGCTGCTCAGTCTCCCGAAGAGTTTCGAGAACGTGGTTCTGAACTTGGAGATGAGCAATGCAGAGCTGCGCACGCAAGATGTGGTCAAGGTGCTGACTAACGAGCACATCAAGCGACAAGGCGAGAAGATGACAACGGCAACGACAACGGTGAAGACTGAAGATGCGACAAAGGCATTCAGTACCGAGCGCAAGCCCTACCAATGCACATACTGCGGCAAGGTGGGGCACACGGCAGAGCGTTGCTGGACGAAGCAAAAGGATGAAAGTCGAGGAGCCCAACGCGGCGGCAATGGTCGTGGACGCGGGGCAAACAATGTCCAGTGGCGACATTATGATGAAGGCAACAGCTACGATCGAGTGGCGTTTGCAGTTTCGTTCGAATGCGGAGTTTCGACGAACAAGAATGGACCAGGAATGTGGGCCGTTGACAGCGGGGCAACACATCACATCTGCCACGACAAGTTCAAGTTTGCAAGCTTGGTCGAAGGCAATGATGGCGATATCCTGGTGGCTGATGGCAACAAGGCGACCATCAAAGGTGTGGGGACCATCGTGGAAAAGGTGATTCTGCCAAACGGGGAAGAGCGCGAGATCGAGATCAAGAACGCGCTCTATGTGCCCAGCATGAGCAAAAATCTGCTCTCGGTGCCGCAGATTAACAAGCACGGCAACTTCCAAGTGGTGTTTGACGGGGATACGATGTACGTCGCTCGCAAGGATTCCAATCAAGTGGTGGCAGCTGCGGATCTTGTAGACGGACTCTACTGGCTTCGCACGACGCAGCGATCGGCCAATGCGACATTTAACAGTCAGCGGCTGTGCAGAAGACACTCTTCATGCTGCGTCAATTGTTGACGGTCAGGTGGTCGACCAAGTATCGGTATACCGGTGGGTACCGGTATGTACCAGTAAGCGCGATCAATCAGGTAACGACGTTCTAGCTGGTATTTGACGTCATTGCATGACGTCAGTGGATTAGACGTGAGTGGATGACGTCACATGATTTATATGTACACTACAAATAATAGGCTACATGTAGTATCAAAGTGCGAAGTAAGTCCCGATAATCAATCACTTCGATCTTCCAACTATTGGGCAAGGTTTTCTGCACTGGACCAAAGTCTTAAGTTCATCACCGCTCTCTGCCTTCGCCTTTCTCGGCTTCCTCTTGTCCGACGCTTGGTCCAACAGGTTATGAGCCCTCCGCCCTGTCGTCCACCAGCAACGCCTCCATTGACAAGTTCAACGGAGACAATTACGCAACGTGGAGCCGGTACATGCGCGGTGTGTTTTTGACGAAGTCCGTCTGGCACGTTGTCAACCGTGAAGTGACTCCGACTTTCACCGACCCGCGAGCGTCCGATGACTACGTCAAGGCAAGCAACGTCGCGTTTGGTATGATGCTGCTGCACATGAACGCGGACTACCATCATGTGCTGGACAACTGCGAGGAAGCCTGGGTTGCGTGGACAAGTCTGAAGACGCTGTACGGTGGGTCGCAGAAGGCAGGACGCATCTACCTCAAGCGACAACTTTTCAGTATCAAGATGGCTGAAGGCGCGAATGTCATGCATCACTGCTGTTGAAAAGACAGCGGCTGTGAAGAAGACACCTCGTCAAGCTGCGTCAAGTGTTGAAGCAAGTGGAAGACCAAGCTTCGCTATACCGGTGGGTACCGGTATGTACCAGTAAGGGCGAAGTCAGGAAATGACGTCACTGGATGACGTCATTGCATGACGTCAGTGGGTGACGTCAGTGGGTGACGTCACTGGATGACGTCACTGCGAATAATAGGCTTAGAGGTAGTATTCAAAGTTGCGAACTAAGTACCTATTATAAATATATATTCACTTTGCGTTTTGCACTCGGACCAAGAAGTCTAAAGTTCATCAGGTTATGAGCCCAAGTTCGTCAGACTCTGAAACCGCCAACAATTCAAGCTTAGCTGCCATGGACGCCTCCTCCCTCCGCATCTCCAAGTTCGATGGAACTAACTTCCACGCCTGGAAGTTCAAGATGCAGATGGTGCTGGAGGAACGGGACCTATGGGAGGTCGTCAGCGGTGAGATCAAGGCGGAACAGTGCGAGACTCAGTTGGACCAAGCGACGTACAAGAGGAAGTCAAGAAAGGCGATGGCAGTGATCTGTCTAGCCATGGAAGATTCCCAGCTACCGTTGGTCCGGTCGGCAAGTGGTGCATGCGACGCATGGTCAAGGTTGGAAGACCACTTCGAGAAGAAGAGTCTTGCCAACAAGCTGTTCTTGCGCCGTCGCTTCTTCACGACAATGATGGAAGAAGGCGACGATGTGCTCGAACACATCAACAAGCTCAAGACGCTGGCGGAACAGCTAGAAGCGGTGGGGGCTCCAGTCTGCGAGGACGATCTGGTGATCACACTCCTCGGCAGCCTGAGTGACTCGTATCAACTCTTGATCACAGCTTTGGAGTCGCGCTCAGACACTCTTAGCTGGGAGCTCGTGACGTCTCGACTGCTTCATGAAGAAATGAAGCGGAAGGAGCAAGGAAGTAAAGGTGATGAAGCTTCGCAAGGTCAAGCGTTCATCACAAGGGGACAATCAGCGCAAAGGGCGACCAGTGAAGAAGTCCTGGCCGTGCCACAATTGCGGAAAGATTGGTCACTGGATGGCGGAGTGCCCCCTCGCGCATCCAAGAAAACACGGAGAGACACCGGCCACAGCGTGCTCAAGACAGCGGCGACCGCTATCGATCACAACGTGCAAACGTCGC